>JAKCPI010015113.1:0-60493 GCA_023213315.1 Euborellia annulipes | reverse complement strand
GGAGCCTATAATAAACTGCTGGACATTTTTTTTTTTTTTTTGTTTTTCTTCATCATAAAAATGCACAGGCAGTAATGTCAACACGCACACATAAAAGAATTAACTCAGTGGCGTGAAGAAAGAGAAAGAAGAACAAGGGAAAGGTCCTTATGGACCACCTGAGGACAAAAAAAAGGGATTTATTCACTATTGTGTAAACCAAGAATTTAGTGAGATTAACGAAATGTAATAAATATAAACTCCAAGATTTGTCGTCAATGAATGAATATTTAATTAAATATTAACAAAAATTTCTATATAATTGCGAAATCAAACAAATTTTTGTTGGATTTATAAAGCAATGGCATAAAAAATAAAATCGTGATTAGTATTTTAAGTTTACAATAAACTAAACAACAAAGGATGATGCAAACATCGATTTTTACTTTCTCCAGTGAGGAATCCCTCTCTTCGCCCCCACCTTAACGCTACTGACTTTCTCTTACTATATAGGCCTTAACAGTCATGTAATATACAGTGTGTCCCAAAAAATAGTCAAGCGGAAGTCCAGAGATAGGGCACCCCTAGGGGTACCCGAATCAACCCCATGTATGTTATACTTTTCGAGTTATGAATTTTATTCGGAATTTTCGACCTGAACAACTTTTTTTTTTTAAATAGGTCATTTTCCCGATATTTATGATTTTAATAATTTTCCACCTCGCTGTCGTTTATGACCCTTAAGTACTATTTTTTTTTTTAATTATTATGAAAGCTGAGAGTCGGGACAATTTTGGAGAACAACTTAGGAATCATAAAGTCACCTGTTTAGTTGAAAATTTAAGTCGTAATTCACTGAATGTAAACATTTAATTTTAAGGTTATGGAGAAAGAAAAAACCAGCGAATGCTTTCCACGTTAAAATAATTTATTCGCAGATATTTCGGTAAGCCTAAGGCAAACCATCCTCAGTGCTTCAAATTATATGATTGTGGAGCGTTTAATAAACTCATAAAATGCTTGAGAAGCCATTCTATATATGGAGGGGACAAAATCGTATGAAGCAAGTCACTGAGAGAAAAATAGCATCTATATACATAAGACACAATCGAATTTTTGTATGCTTTAAGATAATTTCTCACAGTGACCCACCAGGCGCGTGTACTTTCTAATAGTGTAGAATGGCTTCTCAAGCATTTTATGAGTTTATTAAACGCTCCACAATCATATAATTTGAAGCACTGAGGATGGTTTGCGTTAGGCTTACCGAAATATCTGCGAATAAATTATTTTAACGTGGAAAGCATCCGCTGGTTTTTTCTTTCTCCATAACCTTAATACTGCTGACCCAGCATACTTCGTTTCGTTTACATTTAATTTTAAACCAACATTTTCACAGTTCGCATCAAAGTTATGAAGATAATTATTTTAGGCATAAAAGTACAACTTATAAAGACTTATTGCAAAAAAATATCTGGAAAATGTCTTCTACTTCAAAAAAAAAAAAAAAAAACTTGCCCAGGTCGAAAATTCTCAAAAATTCCGAAAAAAAATTCATAACTCGAAAAACTATACAAAAATCGCATAACATACATGGGGGTGATTCGGGTACCCCAAGGGGTGATCTAGCTCTGGAGTTCCGCTTGACACTATTTTTTGGGATACCCTGTATAGTGAGAAAGTATCGAGATAATGTCAAAAATTCGATGTCGATTTTTTTTAAATTTTATTGAGTCATTATAACACAACCATCGATTTTCGAAGGTAAGAGAAAGTTGTGTGCTGTGTGACAGTCACACCAGATTTTATTTTAATTTTTATTAGTCTATATGAAATTTTGTGATGATTTAACACGAAGATGTGGTTTTTAATGATCGAATTGACTTAGACCATTTTCAAAATTAATTCGAATGTCCTATGACTTAACCGGCCCAAGTCGTGTGGCGCGGCTAGTTTCTTTATCATTTAAACACTTTTCAAGTGAGTTAGTTAATTATCCAGAATTTTTATATTTTCAGGATTTAATCTAATAAATATTTGCATAGATGTGGATCAAAGGACTAGAGGTAAAGTAATCCCTCCATTTATCCGAAGTAAATTCCCTCTAACTCGGTATTAAATTAAATTTACTTTAGATACTCCATGTATTTGATATTAAACAGCTTTAGATGGTGCATTTGATTGGGAATACAAATAAACTATCACGTGACGACAAGTAAAACAAAGAAACATATAAACTATATAAATCATCAGGGGGGACATCAAAGCAATGACATATAGCTTACTGTATTTAAGATAAATAAAGTGAAATATTTTTAGCTTGCATTTGCAGACAAAAGGGAATGGATGGTAGTCAACTGGAATCACAATCTACATATTTTAAATTCCCTTTCCGCCTCTTTCGTCCATAGAAACAATGTTAATTTCCTATAGGGATTTGTATGTTAATTTCGATTCAAAAGGGGGTCCCCTTTGGATTTTTTTACGCATTTAAAATTTTTTTTTCCAATTCTTATGAAAATTTTGTATTTATTTACGATTCTATATTGTGTATAAAATGTCCAAATATGAGATTAAAATTTTGAAAAATAACCATAGTTTATTTCAAGCAGTCAACATTTAAAATGCAAGTTTGAAACTAAGGTGCTATGGGAAACTAAATATATCTCGACACAAAAAATCTGGTGTGACCAGCACGGTGCACAACTTTCTCTTACCGAAGGGTAAGAGAAAGTTGTGTGCTGTGCGCCAGTCACACCAGATTTTTTTAAAGTAGATTTAATTTTAATCCATCGTGATTTTATGAATACACTTTACAAAATTGAACACAAGACCTCATCTTTTACTGTTGAACGCTTGCCGAGTCCAACTTTATAAGAAATCTTCATCTCGAAACGAACACTTTACAAAATTAAGTAACAAAAAGGCATATTTTTTTTTTTTTTTTTTTTTTTGAAAGAAAAATTGTTTTCTTAGTTTAGATACTCCATGTATTTGATATTAAGGTTTTAAAACAGTTCAATAAAATTTCAGTCTTGGTTTAACTCAATGTTAACATTTGAGAGAGAAAATTGATATTGTATAATATTAAAAATTTGGTGTGACTAACGCTCAGCACGAAAGAGTTGTTTGTGTCGAGATATATATTTAGTTTCTCGTAGCACCTTAGGGGTCGTCCACTTTTTTGACGATTTTCTAGTCCACCCCTTCCTCCTGATACAATTTCTTATACTAAATTAATATTTTATTTTATTATTTTTTTTTTTTAGTAGTAAATTTTTTTTTCGTGGCTCAAATAATCACTCCATTTTTCTCTGTTCTGAAAATCATTTAAATTTTTTTTTCAAAAATTTTATAAATTCAACTTTGAATTGTTATCTCACAATTAGAGTAACCCCCGAGTTCCCCATGTCACAATTAGTAATGTTTTGGCCAAACCATCCCCCCCTTACGTAATATGTGGACCATCCCTTCGTTCCAAACTTGCGTTATAAATGTTCACTGCTTGAAATGGTTATTTGTCAAAATTTTAATCCCATATTTGGATATTTTATACACAATAGTGAATTCTAAATAAATACAAAATTTCATAATTGGAAATTTTTTTTTAAGTGTAAAAAGTTCCCCCTTTTCAATGGAAATTAACATGCAAATCCCCTAATGGGGATTTAACATTGGCTTTATGGAAGGAAGAGTCCAAAAATGAATTTAAAAAATCTGAAATACATCAGTAAAGTGTACATCAAACAATTTTCACAAAAGATTTTACTGATATATTTTTTAAAGAGCATAAAAAAAAAATAAATTTTAATCCAGATGGTTAGAGCCAATTTTGAAAAAAATCGATTTGCAAATTTGAAAATTCTTCATCTTCCTTGTCAATAAACCCGAATTTGGTGTGAAATTTTCAAAGTGAGAAGAGGAGAAAGAGAAAATCCGTCATAGGGCCTGACGCTCTAAGGACGATTGAAGAAGGGTAGTATAATTTGAATTGAAAAAATACTAGCTGGGGTAACTCGTGGTCGACCTCACAAGAGGGCAAACCCACGAGTGAATTGAATTTCAAAATTACCGATTTCAATTTTTTTTTCCAAGTTTAAATATATTTCAGAAGAGAAGATGGATATTTTACAAATTTCAGAGGACGTCAAAGAAGAAAGATTTCGATTTAAATACTTGCTCATACAACTAAAAAACGAGACAAAAAAAAGAGAATTTTTTTTTTTAACTTTAATCATCAGTCTTAAATGAATGATGTGAAAGTCTAATAAAAAATCAATTATTTAAAATGAATGACATAATTTGAGTTTAATTTTATTCTAATCGGAGAAAATTTAACTTTTTTTTTTTTTTGAGATCTAAGATCTCATTTACATTAAAGAAAAAAAAAGTGGAATGACTTTGACCTAAAAAACCTGTAAGTAAATGATAATAAAAATCTTACAATTAATTTAAGTAGTATTTAATTATTAAATTTAATTAATAATTTAATTAATAAATTAATTAAATTTAATTAGTTATTTAATACTTAGTAAAATTTTGTTTAAAAAAATCACTGGTCCGATTTTTTTTACAAATTTTACTGGTCCGTGGGCGCTAGTCTACTCAATGAAAATTATTTTTTAATTGCTCTTTAAAATGTATATTCTCATTTTGCCATTGAAAACTTCGGAAGACCACTTTACTCTTGTACTTCATAGAGAAGATAGGAGAAATGGTTGCTATGGTAAATTTAAAAATAAAAGATTTTAATTTATATTGAAAAAAATATTTGTGTTAATTTAATTTCTTTTATAAATGTTAATATGAGAGATAGTGTGAAAAATTGAAATAAAAAAAATGTCCTCAACAAGAATCGAACTAGCGACTCCTTGTTTACTAGACTGTTGCGCTTACTCTCTCGGCTACCAGACATTGTTGACATAAAATTATCCAAACTTATAGAACTCGGAAATCTTGATAGTCTTCAAGGTCGATTTTCTTGAGTGTTCTTGAGTAGAGCATCGTACCGCTTTAGGAAATTGATGTCCAGATACTAATCTTCAAATCCTATGAGTTTGAAAAAAATCGGTGATCCACTACCCGTGGGGACTCCTTGTAAGAATAATTTCCTAACGTGAATCATAATTTTGTGTAGAAGTTTCACTTCACTAGAGAGTAGAATGTATTTTCATTTAATTTTTCAACTCTTTGTCGATTCGTTATTTTCAAGAAAATTAATTTTTTAAGGGATATCTTAAAAAAAAAATGATTAATATGTGGGATCTATTTCAATTCGAGGAAATTTTAATAAATTATCCAAGATTTGCATCTTGGATGGAATTATGCCAAGAGTCACTCAGCCATTCTTTGAATTTGTGGCGTCGCACATAGGAGTATTTGAAGTAAAAACCCGATCAAAATAGAAAAACTCAAAATGGATGCTTCTTTATCTACTATAACCGGTTTATTGGAATCAAGGACGGATCCAGAGGTGTTTCTCGGGAGGGGGGGTAACCTGGTGTGACTGGTCGCACAACACAATTTTTTTTTAATTTCGGAAAATTTAAAGGCGCATTCTGGCCATTTATTTATTATTTTCCTTATATAAGAATATAAATACGCGTACAAATAAAATTTTTAAGTATTAATTTTTAAAATTTTACATTAAAAATAAAATTTTTTTCGAAAAAAAAGTATTTTTTTTTCAAATCTCGTGGAGGGGGGTTATTACCCCCTTTACACCCCCCCCCAACCCTTCCGGTTCGGCTACCTGGTCATAACATCACTCGGAACCCAGCCATTGTGTCAACTGCTTGTCTTGGTTCTAGGCGCTCTCATTTTCGTTAGTCAGTTTTTTGTGCAAAATGTCTTCATGTGGTGGTCAACAGAAAAAAACGACTTGAATGTGGAAATTGAAGGTATGCTCTCTATATTACAGTATATTTGATTCAGTTTAAACGTAATTATCACTGTTTTTTATATATATCAAAAGTCGCTTTTTTGTACGTTTTTTTTAAGAAAATTTCAGACAAATTAGTGTTTTTGTTTATGTGTCGCGGCTTGTCGCCTCAAACTTTTTATCTGGGCATAAAGTTTATTCCTTTAAGATGTAGAAACAAGAAAAATATATCCCCCCATCTCACCCTATATTTTCTTATAGTATTTTTACGTGAACGAGGGACTCCGTTCTTCGGGAGGACATGAAGTTAGTTGAATGAGTCTTTCTTCCATCAAATTCATTTTTTCTTCTATTTTTTTTCCTTTGAAATCTTTCAAAATATCATAGAACTCCATTCTGGTAATATTTTAACTCTTCCCAAAGGATCTATAACAAAAGAAAACTAAAATTATACTAAATCGATTTAATGAATTTCTGTTCGCTCGTTCACTTTAAAGTCTAATAAAAAAATATGGGGTGAGTCGGGGTGAAATGTTTTTCTTGTTTCTACATCCTAAAAGACTAAACTTTATGCCCATATAAAAAGTTTGAGGCGACAAGCCGCGACACATAAACAAAAACACTAATTTGTCTGAAATTTTCTTTAAAAAAAATGTTCAAAAAAAGCGACTTTTGATATTTATAAAAAACAGTGATAATTACGTTCAAACTTAATCAAATATACTGTAATATAGAGAGCTTACCTTCAATTTCCACATTCAAGTCGTTTTTTTTCTGTTGACCGCCGCATGAAGACATTTTGCACAAAAAACTGAGTAACGAAAATGAGAGCGCCTAAAACCAAGGCAAGCAGTTAAAACAATGACTGACTTCCGACTGACAATAGCTGGGCATACACGGAGAGGTAGAACCGTCGGTTTTGACCGTGCCGGTCCAAACGCACGGATTTATCTTTACGTTAGTGGGCGAGCACGCGCCAGTTTTGACCGCCACGCATCAATCTAACAGATTGGACTGCGGTCCAAACTCACGATCCGATCTTTTCGTTAGTGGGCGAGCACGCGCCAGTTTTGACCGCTACGCATCAATCTAACAGATTGGACTGCGGTCCAAACTCACGGACTGATCTTTTCGTTAGTGAGCAAGCGACAGTTTTGACTGCCACGCATCAATCTAACAGATTGGACTGCGGTCCGAACTCACGCTCTGATCTTTTCGTTAGTGGACAAGCGACAGTTTTGACCGCCCCGGACCATCTCTTTAAGTCGCGATTTTTGGAGGGGGTAGGGGAGGACATGTTACTTCAAAAATTTTTTTACAAATTTATTTTTAAAGAAAATAAGTTATCCCTCCCCCTATTAATTAATTAAGCTATTAATATGTTCTAAAATATTTTAATTAATCACCATTCACAAAAACAAATTTATTATTATTATTTTTTTAAAATATCGTTTAAGGTCATGGCAAATTAGGATACAAATATTATATAGACCTAGCATTTTACTCGGGAGAAAGTCTAGTTTCTGAATATACAAAAAAAAATTATAGGTTATGTAAGAAAAAAATATTGGCCCTCTTTCTAAAGCGCCCCCTAATGGTCCGATGTTTACCAAAAGCTTTTCAGTTCTTGACCTTTACATCTAGTTTATGTGTGCAAAATACCACAGACATACACACAGACATCATTCCAAAAACTACTTAAATGGACTCAGGGAACCTTAAATCGTATTTTGGCAGCTTCAGAATCAGATAATTAAAGATTTTATTTAAAGGAGAAGAAAGGATTAATTACTTTTTTTTTTAAATAATTTTCTATTTCCATTTTTCTTGGAAATTCCAATGGATTCTTGACTTGATCTGTCTAGTCGGCAGGCAAAACTTTCGTCAAGACGAAAGTCCACGGATTTGGTCAAATCAGCGGTTAAAACTGCCGCGGTCCAAAGATTTTGCCCATACACGTACGGTTTGGCCCGTGGCGGGCCAACTATACGGGTTTATCTGCGGGTTTTTCCTTTACGTTTGTGAGTGATGACGGTTTTAACCGTGGCGGTTTTAACCGTGCCGGTTTTAGCCGGCCCGGCAGACTGGTCCGCCCCGGTCCAACCCGACAGATCAAACTCTCCGTTTTTTTAAACGAAATTGATAATGACGGTTTTAACCGTGGCGGATCGACCCGACAGATTGGTCCGCCCCGGTCCAACCCGACAGATCAAACTCTTCACTTTTTTAAGTCAAATTGACAACGAAAGTTTTAACCGTGGCGGATCGACCCGACAGATTGGACCGCCCCGGTCCAACCCGACAGTTCTACCTCTCCGTGTATGCCCAGCTATTGTGACCAGATAGCCGAACCAGAAGGGTCGGAGGGGCTGGATTCCAATAAGCCGGTTATATTAGATGAAGAAACATCCATTTTGGGTAGCATTAGGTAAACTTTGAGTTTTTCTATTTTGATCGGGTTTTTACGTCAAATACCCCTATGTGCGTCGTCAGAAGCCAAGAGATAGAAAAATTAGATCAATATTTCATTTACAAAAGTAATAATTATTGTATTATGTCGTTATTTCACACGTATGTTAAATAAATCAAAAGAAATTATAGCGTAGAATGAAGAGAGAGAGGGAATGCTGATACGGTAAATCATCTCTCTCTCTCTCTTTGGCGTTCGTTCTTTTGCAGATCGCGCGGCGGGAACAAAAGCCAAAAGAGTAGCCAGCCAGCCAGCCTTTGTGTCTTTAAGCGAGTCAAGCCCCCGGGCTGTCACACCAAATTTTTTTTTCTAAATTGGCCCATTGTGTTTTCATTGTCTGTCTGTGTGTGTGTGATGCCGAAAATAAACGATCCGATGAGGAGAAAAAAATTTAGTCAATCAATTGAGTCAAAGTAATAATTAATAACTACTCTCAGATTTCTCAAGTTGATTATAGCTATCCTTTGGTTGGTTTTATTTTTTAACCCTTATATGGGAAAATTAGAGGTCATTTGATCTGATAACAAAATTTTATCATACTTATATCTACTACGATCTTGAAAAACGTTAAGTTAATTTGAAAATAAAATTCATATTTTTTTGCAAAATTAATTAGAATTAAAAAAGTTTTTTTTCGGTATCTGAGGACTTTTAAGATTATGAAATATAAAGTTTTAACAGGGAACAGGTAGATGAAGGCTCAAGGTGAAGAAAATAGACTTTATTTGGCTCAAAATTATTTATTTCCAATGTGAACGTTTCGGGAACTATACGTCACCCATCCTCAGGACCTTAAAATACAACATAACAATAAAACTTTATACAGAAATTAATGGCTGAGTGATAATTAACAGCAACAGGTAGAAGAAGGCAGCCAGAAAAGAACAAAAACTTTATTTAAATATCGTCGACGTTTCGGGAACGCGTCGCTCCCATCTTCGGGACCTACGGTCATCGAACAATTTATTTGGTGTTAGCCAGGTAAAATTACAATTAATCTTTACAAGTATTTTTTAAAAAAACAAAACATGACAAAAAATCTGGTGTGACTGGCGCACAGCACACAACTTTCTCTTACCTTCGGTAATCGAAAGTTGTGTTCTGTGCTTGTCACACCAGATTTTTTGTGTCGACATATATTTAGTTCCCGACAGTACGGAACATTTGAATTCAGATGTAAAATTTATAAGTATGGGAAAATATTTATATTTTGTTACCATGGCAACCATTTCTCCTATCTTTCCTATGAAATACAAGAGTAAAGTGGTCTTCAGAAGATTTCAATCGCAAAATGAGAATATACATTTTAAAGAGCATCTAAAAAATAATTGATTTTTGAATTTAAAAAAAAATCGTTGGAGCAAATTTTGAGAAAATCGAAAAAAACTGAAAAAGTACATCAGTAAAGTACTAGTACTCTTTGGCCGATTTTGATTAAAAGCTTATTTTTCCGGTCCAGGAGGGTGTTTAACTTAAATATAAAATTTCAGCCTCATAGCTCAATTCCTTCATGCTTAAAATTGAACACAGACACACCCACACACACACCCACCCACACACACACCCACCCACACACAGACAGACCATGTCGCGAAAACCACTTTTTTGGATTCAGGGGACCTCAAAACGTGAAGATCCATCAAAATCTCGACATCGAATTTTTGACATGAATCCAATACTTTCTCTCTATATATATATTACATATATACATAGGTAAGAGAAAGTAAAAACTTACGATAAATTGTTAATGTTGTTTAGATTGATACATGTAGGTCATACAAAATTATAATACAAATTTGCATATACCGTTAAATGTATTGTCTATAAGAATTATAGTAGGTGCCTGGGCTTAATTTAATGTTGAATGGGCCCGAAACATCCCCACTGACCAAGATTAAAAGACTGAATTTATGAATTTATTTTATTTTTTATTTTTATGAATTTATCGTCCTGAAGATGGGGGCGACGCGTTCCCGAAACGTCGACGATATTCAAATAAAGTTTTTGTTCTTTGCTGGCTGCCTTCATCTACCTGTTCCTGTTAATTATCACTCAGCCATTAATTTCTGTATAAAGTTTTATGTTGTATTTTAAGGTCCTGAGGATGGGTGACGTATAGTCCCCGAAACGTTGACATAGGAAATAAATAATTTGTAGTCTATTTTCTTCAACATCCTGTAAATTAGACTGCCTTCCTTCATTTCATTTTAAATAGTAGAATTCAAGTTGTAATATAACTTTAAAAGAAAACTATCAATTTTTTTAGACATCTATGGAAAGAATATAATAAAATCGCCCTTCAAGGAATATATCTTAAATGCCCTAGGACGCCTATGTCGGTATCAAGGGGGGTGGGGGCGCCCTTTTTCGCCCCACCTAATTACGCTACTGAATTAATTGTATAAAATTTTCGCCTGCAACATTCTTGAATATGCAACCCAACAAGCCTCCCAGCTTTAGTTGAATGATTCTTTACCCGTAATTGAGACTCAATTTGAGCTGTCTCTGTTTCTCCATTAATTTGCTTATTTTTTTGCTCTTAATAGCCTATATACAAAGACGATTATTTAAATTACATGTCGTTAAGGCAGGGACTCCCCTCTCCCTAGTCATTTTATTGACACTCTTTTGACGATCCTCTATCAAAATATTCTCAGAATGTAACGAATTTTAATTAAAAAATAATTTTTGCCTCTTGGCAATATGAATTGGAAATTAAGCCATCATCATCATCATCAAGCAATTCTTTTTTTTTTTTTTTTCATTTCGATTCAAAGCCAAAAGGTTAATTTTTTTTTTATTGAGTGGGCGTTAAATAATAATAAATACAATGATTAAATTCCCCAATGAATTAATCATAATAAAAAAATTGAACGCGGTGGGTCTTGACACGAACGTCACGTTAGTATTATCATGGAACATTAAAAATTTCTCAAGTATTAATGATAAAGGTGTAAGGTGAAAATTGGTGAGAAGAAATTTATACAAACAAGTAAGATACTTGTTTTACAAATTACAAAAATCTGGTGTGACTGTCGCACAGCACACAACTTTCTCTTACCTTTGGTAAACGAAAGTTTTGTTCTGTGCTTTCACACCAGATTTTTTGTGTCGACATATATTTAGTTTCCGACAGTACGGTACATTCGAATTTCAAGATGTAAAATTTATTAATATGGGAAAATATTTATATTTTGTTACCATGGCAACCATTTCTTCTATCTTTCCTATGAGACACAAGAGTAAAGTGGTCTTCAGAAGATTTCAATGGCAAAATAAGAATATACATTTTAAAGAGCATCGAAAAAATAATTGATTTTTGTATTTTAAACAAAATCGTTGGAGCGAATTTTGTGAAAATCGAAAAAAAGTGAAAAAGTACATCAGTAAAGTACTAATACTCTTTGGCCGATTTTGGTTAAAAGTTTATTTTCACGCCCTAGGTAGGTGTCTAACTTAAATATAAAATTTCAACCATCTAGCTCAATTCCTTCATGCTTAAAATTGAACACACACACACCCACTTTCATAAGAATTGGAATTCTGGAATTTAAATGTGTAAAAAGTTCAAAAGGGGACCGACCCCCTTTTGAATCGAAATTAACATGCAAATCCCCATGTGGGGATTTAACATTGGCTCTATGGAACGAAGAATTTGAAAAATCTGAGTCACAAGTTTGGGAAAGACAAGAAAACAAAAGATTTTTTTATTATTTACTGGATTTATTTATTTTTCGGGATCTAAGGTCATCTATACCCCTCAAGTTTCTTTTGGAACGACATTTTTTACGCGGCTTATATAGGGGGAATTGGCAGAATTCGTCACGTAACAAAAAAGCGTTACAGAGCTCGAGCGCCGGCAGAGGAAGGCGAGGGTAGCCAACCGGTTCTATACTATTTAAAAACGAAAAAAAAAATTCTTTATTTTCTTTTTTAAATAATAAATTAATAAATTAAATTATATTCGCAGTTGAAGAAAGGACGTGAGGAACTTCGCTTCTGGCGAGGGTTCCACGATCCCGTTTCTTTTTTAAACCCTTTTCGGTTACTGAGGCTATTTAGGGTATGACTATTAAATATATTTTCAAATCAAGAGTCGCGGGAGCGACTCGTCGCCGAGCATGTGAAAAGCAAAAGAAAGCAAAGAAACTCTTAATACTACCATTTAGTTGATATTCCAATAGATGCCAATGGCCCATTGCATTTAGATGGACGAGTCGTCCCTAGACTATATTATCAAGAATGATTTTAAATCCTTAATAAAAGATAGGGACGTGAAAAAATTTTTTTGAGAAACTTTTCTCTTTCTGGGCGAATATCTCAAAAAGGTTTTAAGATATCGGAGCCAAATTTTTTTTATATTAAACTAGAATAAATAAGGATTATTTTGAGCACGAATTCAAAAAAAAATTCCAGTCCCAAAAAAAATGGCAGAGGCTCAAAGTTGAGATTTTGCCGATTTCGGAAGGTCAAAAGTTAGTCTCTTATTTTTCCTTTTTTTTTTTTTTTCTTTTTTTCTTTTTTTTTTTTTTCATTCTTTTCTTCAATTTTCAAATTTTTAGACAAAGCTACAGGTTTCCCTGCTGGACCGATTAGGATGAAATTTAAAATACAAATAGATACTATCAAAAACCCGATACCTTTGATATAAAATTTCATTTTGGATCAAAAGTGACTTTTTGAGAGGTATTCAAAATTTCAAATTTGTCCTATCTTTAACATGGCCAAAAGACAATTCTAACTATTTTGCTCCCTGATGACGTCATCTAGGAACATATATATTATTATTAGTAATTTTCATCCCTAATGGAACAAAAATTTTTTAGGATAGATCCATTCAGATAGAAATAGATTAACGTGATAAGAAGGAGTGCTACCAACATAACAAAAATAAAAAACCTAAAATTTTATAAAATTTGGTGAAATCCTATGTTTATCGTTTCGAATGAATACCAAACGAAGTATTTACATTCTTCCAACATAACAAAAATAAAAAACCTAAAATTTTATAAAATTTGGTGAAATCCTATGTTTATCGTTTCGAATGAATACCAAACGAAGTATTTACATTCTACCAACATAACAAAAATAAAAAACCTAAAATTTTATAAAATTTGGTGAAATCCTATGTTTATCGCTTCGAATGGATACCAAACGATGTATTTACATTCTACCAACATAACAAAAATAAAAAACCTAAAATTTTATAAAATTTGGTGAAATCCTATGTTTATCGTTTCGAATGGATACCAAACGATGTATTTACATTCTACCAACATAACAAAAATAAAAAACCTAAAATTTTATAAAATTTGGTGAAATCCTATGTTTATCGTTTCGAATGGATACCAAACGATGTATTTACATTCTACCAACATAACAAAAATAAAAAACCTAAAATTTTATAAAATTTGGTGAAATCCTATGTTTATCGTTTCGAATGGATACCAAACGATGTATTTACATTCTACCAACATAACAAAAATAAAAAACCTAAAATTTTATAAAATTTGGTGAAATCCTATGTTTATCGTTTCGAATGAATACCAAACGAAGTATTTACATTCTACCAACATAACAAAAATAAAAAACCTAAAATTTTATAAAATTTGGTGAAATCCTATGTTTATCGTTTCGAATGAATACCAAACGAAGTATTTACAATCTACCAACATAACAAAAATAAAAAACCTAAAATTTTATAAAATTTGGAATGCATATTAAAAGATCTATTCATGGGATAACTTAATATTTAATAAACAAAAATTAATAAATAATATTTTCATGTAATATTTCACAAAAAGAAGTGAAATCTCAGCCAAAAACATCGAAGATGCAAAAAGGGGCGCCTCGCATTATTTTTGCCCAGCGTCGAGGTGAAATCAAAAAAATGCGCCTCGCTTTTCTGATTTATATAAAAGCGAGGATATATGAAACAAATAAAATTCTGTAGGGGTTTTATTTAAGTGAAAATATTTCCTCGCTTTTATATAAATCAGAAAAGCGAGGCGCATTTTTTTGATTTCACCTCGACGCTGGGCAAAAATAATGCGAGGCGCCCCTTTTTGCATCTTCGATGTTTTTGGCTGAGATTACATTATCCCGATGGCTACCGGGGGACGTTCCACACTCTTTCTTGGTATTCAATTTTTTTTTTTTTTTTTTTTTTTTTTTGGAACGGGAAGCGATTTTTATCTCTACAGCCACTGTAGATTCTCGAATTATAATAAAACTGAGTTAAGATATTTCTATCTTCTTAATTTTTTTTTCATTTAAAAAATAAATTAGCAACACGTCATTTTTAATAATAATAATAATATTGGTATTTTAGTGTTGTGGGAATATGTGTTTGAGCGTTGACTAATAAGTAAGCAAGCAGTCAAGAGAGCAGCTGTGCTTTTCAATTCGATTAGCAACTTTACAACAGCAACAGCAAGATGAGACAGACTGTTTGTGTTTGTTTTTATGAGCGGCCCGGCCGACTTCATTAACCTCTTGGTCACCAGGCTTTAGACAGTGGCGCTAAAAAATTACCTCTTCTTTCAAAGGGGCTCTTTATTTTATTTTTACAAGCCATGAAATCCGGTAAATATGCATCATTATAGCTTGCAACTTGTTTTAATATTATTTTAAAATAATTTTAAAACAAGTTGCAAGTTATAATGATGCGATATATGAGATAAATTTATCTATTGACCGAATGCCGACGGCTTAGAGTTAGCTCAAAATTATTTTAATTAGAAATAAAAGATATTTTTTTTGTATACGTGATTTATTTTTTTCAAATAATAATACAAAAAGTGTATTTATTACAATAAAATACAACGTTTCGGCTGCTAATTTTGCAACGTTATCAGGTAGATGTATTCACTTTGAACAATGAACACTAATTGAAGGTTAGTTGGTGTTATTAACATGTGTGGCTAACTTCACCTCGCTTACATTCGTAGCCAATTTCACTCCGTTTACATGCATTGCTCACTTCACATTATCAACACAATTGAATCTTCCATTACCTAAAGACGTCTGCAAGAATTATTAGCCGAAACGTTGTATTTTATTGTAAATAATAACACTTTTTGTATTATTATATGCCAAAATAATATGTCTTTTTATTTCTAATAAAAACCCAGACAGCTTGGAATATTGCAACAATATTGCAAATTTTGCACAATAACAACAATATTGCAAATTTTGCACAATAACAACAATATAGCAAATCTTGCACAATAATAACAAAATTGCAAAAATCTTGCACAATTACAACAATATTACAAATCTTGCACAATAATAACAATATTGCAAATTTTGCACAATAATGACAACATCAAACGTGTGACGTGTGGAACGTCCCTTGGTGCTATCGATATAATATAACTTATAAAAATATGTAATGGCCTAAGCAGCCGAGAGGGCAAATAAAAAAAAACCTCAAATTAATTTTATTTGTTTCAAATTCTCATATGCAAAGGGGGATGAGATTTTTATAAGCGGGGTTCTCGAAAGGACTCAAAGGAAATGTTTGGACTATGAGAAAAAAAACCAAGAGAGAGTTATTTTAAAAGAAAGAGAAATAAAATAATACATAGCCTATATATTTTTAGTCTTTTGAGGTCTTTAACCTCCCTCCTCATATTCGATGATAACTCTGTATAATTATAGAATTAGCATCTGAATATAAATAATGGAATGGACGGGCGTCAGACTGGAGAGTATATATAAAAAAAGAATTCCTTGTGAAGAAATACAATATGATGATGAAATCACCTTGTTTTTATGATGATCCATTTATATAGGCCTACATATGCATAGACAAACCAACAACAACAACAACATATGACTATCCTTTTTTTGTTTGTCTAGAAAATTTTTGCTATCAAAGAGTAGAGAATTGATGCCTATAGAAAGTTAAGGTTCGTCAACGAAAAATTAGAAGAGGAGCAAGAAGGTGAAGGCAGCTAGCATAGAATGATTTTTTTTTAAATTTTGACGACGTTTTGGGAACGCATCATTCCCATCTTCAGGGCTTAAGATAATAGAAATAAATGTTGGATGATCGTAGGTCCTGATGATGGGAATGACGCGATCTCGAATCGTTGAGAATTTTATGCTGGCTGCCTTCACCTTCCTGCTCCTCCGATTTATCACTCAGCCATCGAATTTCTTCGTATAATTAATCATATTTCAATTTTACTTTCTCTTACTTAAGTACAGTATTTTAATATATAGAGAGAAAGTATTGCAATCATGTTGAGATATTTATAGAAATACACGTTTTGAGGTTCTTTGCGTTCAAAAAGTGGGTCCAAAATGAAGCATGAAGGAAATGAGCTACGTACGAGGTTGCCCGAGTTAAAATATAAATTCCTATTTAAACCTCAAAATCTTCTGTTAGGTTTTCGAGGGTAGGTTTAATTTTTTGGAGATTGGATTCAACATAGAAAGTAATCCCAGTTTGTATCTCAAAATCCTAATTTACGGACGGTTTTATAACTTTGAGGTTTAAATCAGAACTGCAGAATCTACAATTGCCTACAATTGGCCCTCAAAAATTTAAATCCATATAGAAATTATTCTATACTGGTTTGAACCTCAAAAATCTCAAATGAGAGTTTCGAGGTTATTGTTAGGATTTCAAATCAATGGGTGATTCATATTTAAACCTCATAGTTTTCAATGAGTAAAGTAGAATTACTTTCTGAGCGGCAAATAAAACATCAAAGGAATTGAGGCTTCCAGAATTTGTTTTTTGACTCGGGTGAAATTTGATTTTCAAAAAGAAGTACCTTTTGATGTTCAAAGATGTACAGTAAAACAAATTTGTTTTAGGTTGGAATCAGCGGCGTAACCAGCCTTTGAGGGCGGGGGGGGGGGGCGAAGCTCAACTAGGGCGCCGATTTTCCAGGGGGCTCCGCCCCCTGGACCCCCTTGCTCGCCTTCGGCGAGCAATTGCCCGCCTTCGGCGGGCAAATTTTTTGCATCCAGTAATTTTCTCAACGAATTTGTTTATATTTACATGTTTTTTAATGACCCCTGTATGATTTTGTTTTGATTTTTCTTTGCTTTTACGAAAAATGTCGTTTTCTTCTGTGATTATTTCAAAAACTATTCAGTTTTCGGGAAAATATCAAAGAATAAAAACTTTTTAAAATTGAGTATTTTATTTCGACGGGCATGCAAATGAAATTTTATTTAAAAATTCCTGGACATTCGTTCATTCATTCACTAAATCTCGGGCGGGAATGGGCGGATTTGAAAAAATTCCGGGCGGGCTCGGACGGGCCTGAAGAATGGTAAAGCCCTTTCATTTTGAGAAAATCGAAAAAAACTGAAAAACTACATCAGTAAAATACTAGTACTTTTTGGCCGATTTTAATTAAAAGCTTATTTTCACGGTCCCGAGGGGCGTTTAACTTAAATATAACATTTCAGTCTCATAGCTCAATTCCTTCATGCTTAAAAAAATTTTGAATTTCAAAAAATTAAATATTAAGGCTTATACGAATCCTGAGTAAATCTCCACAGCCATAAAACATCAAATTAAGGCTTATATATTGCAAAATAAAAAAAAAAATTTAATTATAAAGCCTCTATATACGTTATTTATTATTTTTGGAATTAAATTCATTTAAAATAGTAGAATTCAAGTTGTAATATAATTTTAAAAGAAAACAATCAATTTTTTAAGACAATCGATGAAAAGAATATGATAAAATCACATACGCTGGGCTATATTTTAGAGGCCGTAGGGCGCCTATGCCGGTTCCGGGGGGCGCCAAGGGCTCGATGCGCCTGGGGCGGGGGGGGGGGGCTCGAGCCCCCCCTCGCCCCCCCTGGTTACGCCACTGGTTGGAATTTATTGAGACTGTTTCTGTACAGAGTTTAACAGTTTCGGATATTCATAGACTCCATCTTCAGGCTGAAAATGATACAAATTGAACAACAAAAGTTAGAATTTATAAGCTCAACTTAACTAACTTATGATGGTTAAGTTGAACCAATTTCAACCGGAAGAAGGAGTTTATGAATCTCCGAAACTATTAAACTCTGTACAGAAATAGTCGTAATAAATTCCAACCTAAAACAAAAAAAAATTGTTTTACTTTCGACCTTTGAACATAAAAAGGTACAGTGACCGCCACAATTAAGCCCCCACCTGATAGCTAGAGCCTTAAGTACATGGTGTATAGTGAAATAGCTTTAATGACCGGAAAGGTAAAACGTAAAATATGGTACAGATAATTCAAATTTTCAAATTTAAAATTTTTTCATCCTATACTTAAGGCACTAGCAATCAGGTGGGGAATTAATTGTGGCGCTCACTGTACTTCGAGTAAACTTCCTTTTGAAAGTCCAATTAATCAACTTGACCAATCCAGTTATTTTCAAAAAATTAGATACCCTCCTGCGACGCAAAAGCTTTTGAATAAAATCGACTCAAAGGCGGATGACGCTGCTAGTAAAAAAAAAAGATAAGTGAAAGTTATGTGGCGCCCCACCGGATTTAAATTGGCTTAATGAAGAGATTTAATTAAAATAAACGTTGTTTCTTAATTAAATCCCGTTCAGAAGGAAAAAAAAGCTCATTAAACTCGACATGTTGATAGAATTGTTTGTGGCATTGGATACAAATTGGGTGCGAATCCGAGTCCACTTTAATTGAAAACTCCTAAATAGCCATCATTTTCCCCTCAGCTGATTGTAGTGCTTAGATTATTATAGTTGCGTATGCATTTTCCTTTTCCTTTTTTTTTTTTTTTTTGTTTTTTGATTCCGATTTCAGATGCAAGTTGTTTCGTAATATCTTCAAATAACAAGAGGTTATAAACACTAGCGTCGATTAGATCTACGTAGCTTTTTTTTTTCTGCCATATTGCCCCCGTGTTTGTAGATCGTTGTTCGCGTGCTTGCCACAGGGCCTACACTCTGTTTCAAAATAACTATAGGGTTTATAAATTTAATACAGTAGATTAACGAGCGACGTTTCGCATAACGAGTACAAAACACGGACTCGTCAAAATAAAAGTCACGAGCTGGCGACAAAAATGGGCAAGAGTTTTCTGAAGGCTAATATTTTCAGAATAGGTTGCATTTTAGTGATGGAAAGGTACTCTAGAGTCAGCACTTCCAGTACCGGGGCCTTTGGCGGGAATAAGCCGGTAAAGTTGCGGGAAGATGGTTTTTCGCAAATATCTCAAAAACTATGCGGTTTTCAGCAAAAATTCATCTATACAAAAATAATCGAAATTAAAATACAAACAAAAATGGTCTAGTACATAATCATGCTAAAGTGAACGGTTCGGGAGATTTAGAGGGGTAAAATTTGTAATTCATATGAAAGGAGACACTGATATAGAGAAATATTTATATCTTGTTACCATGACAACCATTGTTAGAATTACAAATTTTACCCCTCTATATCTACCGAACCGTTCACTTTAGCGTGATTATGTACTAGACCATTTTTGTTTGTTATTTAATTTCGATTATTTTTGTATAGATGAATTTTTGCGGAAAAACGCATAGTTTTCGAGATATTTGCGAAAAACCATCTAATCCATTTAATATGAAAGGGTTTATGAATTAAACTCTATCCCACAAATATCGACCTTCTGGTTCCAGTAGCATCGCAGTCCCTCTTGTGATCGCACATTTTTTCAAACTTGTGTTATATTATGTTAAATATATATGAAGAAAAATTAATTGAATTAATATCAAGATAATCAGGAAATAGATTTGTAATTTTTTGTGTGAAAAGTTTATTAAACCCTTGCAAAAATGTCCTCGAAAAAAAAAGCCGCAAGAAAAGAGCCATAAGAAAGAATTTTTTCGACATGGAACGCATTATCGTATTTTATATTTGTTTATATGAGAAAAATTGTTTCCCATAACGAGTGTTTCGCTTGACGAGTTTGATTCTGGAACGAATTATGCTCGTTAAGCGAGGTTGCACTGTTTTCTACACAGGAGCTTGAAAACTTCTCTTTGAGAGAAATTAATTTTATTAAATTAACGAATGTAAAAATATTTGTCTACGTATAATGGAAATACAAATGTAAATATCAGAGATCTAGGAAGAGGTTAGTTGTGTGTGAAAGTGTTTGTGTTGATATTATCCTCAATCCCTAGGATTAGATGTCTCCGAGGCTTGTCTTTGCCTTTAAAATGTAGCAAGTGTTTGGATGAGTGGTGTAGAGTTTGTTTGTGTGCCTAGACAGTGCCTACGTTTTTATAATACTTTCTCTTACCTCTATGTATGTTATTATATATAGAGAGAAAGTATTGCATTCATGTCAAAAATTCGATGCCGAGATTTTGATGGATATACACGCCTATGTCTGTGATCAATTTTAAGCATGAAGGAAATAAGCTATGTGCCTGAAATTTTATATTTAAGTTAAACACCCTCCTAGGGCGTGATAATAAACTTTTGATCAAAATCGACCAAAGAATACTAGTACTTTACTGATGTATTTTTTCAGTTTTCACAAAATTTACTCCAACGATTTTTTTAAAATTCATAAATCAATTATTTTTTAAATACTCTTTGCAATGTATATTCTCCTTTTGTCCTTGAAATTATTTTAAGCACACTTTACTCCTGATTTTCAAAGGAAAGATAGGAGAAATGGTTGCCATGGTAACAAAATATAAATAAATATTTTCCCATGTTTATAAATTTTACTTTCTCTTACCTATGTATATATGTAATATATATATAGAGAGAAAGTATTGGATTCATGTCAAAAATTCGATGTCGAGATTTTGATGGATCTTCACGTTTTGAGGTCCCCTGAATCCAAAAAAGTGGTTTTCGCGACATGGTCTGTCTGTGTGTGTGTGTGTCTGTGTGTCTGTGTGTCTGTGTTCAATTTTAAGCATGAAGGAATTGAGCTATGAGGCTGAAATTTTATATTTAAGTTAAACATCCCCCGGGACCGGAAAAATAAGCTTTTAATCAAAATCGGCCAAAGAGTACTAGTACTTTACTGATGTACTTTTTCAGTTTTTTTTCGATTTTCTCAAAATTTGCTCCAACGATTTTTTTTTAAATTCAAAAATCAATTAATTTTTAGATTCTCTTTAAAATGTATATTCTCATTTTGCAATTGAAATCTTCTGAAGACCACTTTACTCTTGTATTTCATAGGGAAGATAGGAGAAATGGTTGCCATGGTAACATAATATAAATATTTTCCCATACTTATAAATTTTACATCTGAATTCAAATGTTCCGTACTGTCGGGAACTAAATATATGTCGACACAAAAAATCTGGTGTGACAAGCACAGAACACAACTTTCGATTACCAAAGGTAAGAGAAAGTTGTGTGCTGTGCGCCAGTCACACCAGATTTTACTTCTTGAATTTAATAGTAGCGTAATGTCGGAAACTAAATATATGTCGACACAAAAAATCTGGTGTGACAAGCACAGCACCCAACTTTCGATTAACGAAGGTAAGTAAAAGTTTTGTGCTGTGCCACCAGTCCCACCAGATCTGTTTACTGACTGCCTTACATCCTTCCACGTTTGTTACATAGCTAATAATTAATAAATTATTATTTCTTTCGAAAGAATTTTGTTGAAATATTCTTGTTGAGATTTTACTCAATAAAAATGGAATGAAAGCCACTCTTAGGTATTTTTTTATTTGTTAGTTCTCGTTCCTATTTATTCCAAATGTACCCTGGGACGGTATGCGAACCTTCGGTCTCTAACATCAGAAGCTAATTCTCTACCTATAAGCTCCAGATCAAGAGCCTTAAGTGTTTTTATATAATTTATGAAATAGTGGTGTTTTTGATTAGCGAACACCCTATATAAAGCGAGTTTCCCACGAGGAAAAGAGCAAGCAGCAAGCGAGCGAGCATCCCCATCATCCGACAGACATCACATCTTGTGATCAAACCATTTGGACGAAAGAGAGAGAGAGAGAGAGAGAGAGACCAAAGCCGACACAGGTCGTAACCTCAAGATTAAATGGACGCGATGACAAAAACTATTTATAGAAGGACTAAAAAAAAATTTTTCCTTCTTTTTCGATCTCCATCCAAAACTAAGTTAATCAAAATACTAAGTCCTTTTAACGATGACTAATCACTCTTTGTGAGGGTACGTAATCATCTAGGTAAGATGACAATAAGATCGAAAAACGTAAACAAAATAAAATAAAATTTTTTTAAATATATCCAGGTCTATTCTCTAAAAACAGACGTTAAAATTTAAAGTAAACAAATGGGTGTTAAAAAGTAATGTAAAAACAATCAGCGTTAAAAAATGCTATTCAAAATCACTTCCTTGCCTCAAATAGCTATTCTGTAAACAAAAATTGAATAATTAAATTTCACAATTATTTTTTTATAATTCGTCATATATATTAAATTCGACTTTTCTATTTTTATCTTTAAAATTAATTAATTAGTAATCAATTTCCTCTGCTATATTTGTATCAAAATAATCTTTAATTTAATCTATTTTTATAATCACAGTTTGTGACGTCATGGCTTGTAGCGTCAAGGCCTTTGACGTCACGGTTTGCTGATAGAAAAGCGAAAAAATTTGAGGCCATCAAATAAAAGTTTCTTTAAAATTTAAAGCCATTGCGTTAACATTTAGTAAATAGTGTTAAAAATTAATGCCATGTCTAGAAGGTGGTTTAAATATTTTAACGTCGTGTTTAAAATAAAAATGACGTTCTTAACCTAAAAAGTAAGGTTATGATTTTGATAGCTTTGAAATAAAGCAGCAAGTGTAACATCGTTGTTAAAACTTTGTTTAGAGAATAGCATTTTTCAACGCTGATTCTTTTTACATTACTTTTTAACACCCGTAGAGAATAGACCTGAAAAAGTAAAGTAATAACATCAGCGTTAAAAAATGCTATTCTCTAAACCAAGTTTTAACAGCGAAGTTAACATTTTACTTTTTAGCACCAGGTGTTAACGACCGATATGAAGATAGCTACGTTTTCTGCTTGTTAGTGTTTTTACACCCTCGTGCATGCGCTTTACTAACTTGATTTGTTCTCAATCAAAATTACTAACTTGATTTGTTGTTCTCAATCAAATAGGCCTATCTAACACACCAGCGTTAAAAAATTAAAAGCACCCCCCCCCCAGCGTTAAAAAATTAAAGGCCCCCCTAGAGAGGACATTAATTTTTAACTCTAATGCTTTGGCGTTAAAGTTTTTGTTTACAGAATATCAATTTGAGAGGTGTTAAAATGAATTAACGCTGATTTCAGATGTTAAAAGTTAACGTTTTTGCTTAGAGAATAGACCTGATCACCTAGTATATTTTTAAAAAGAATTCCCAATGCTTGACCATGATAAAACTTTTGACAACTCTATCAATAAAATAACAAATGCAACAAATTCTGCTCTGTCATTACAACAAATCAAATAAGAAAAGTCATTCCTATTCTGATTTCAATATAAATTTTTTTATAAAAAATGCCATTCTAGATTGGGTCTAATCAGAAGAGAATTTCTCTCAGACAGATAGAGGGGATCCGTTTAAAGAGGGCGGAGCGGGGCAGGCACCTCCATCAACATCAACTTGTTGTTGTTGTTACACACCCTTCGCGTTTGTTTACTTACAACCTGTCAAGAGAATATCACTGTCATAACTGTTTCTCTAATTCTCAAGAGGGGCGGAAGTGACAGACCAAGTTTTTTTAATTTCCCCAAAAAAATAAATAAATAAATAAATAAATAAAACTAATAATGGTGGAATTTTAATAAATTTGCAACAACGTATTCTAAATAAAAAGCTGGTCACAACAAATAAAGCTTTGTTTGGATGTTTTCAAAACATCAGTTAATATTTATCATATAAGAAAGCTAAGTGAGATGAGTATGAGTTTGATTGGGCAAATCGCGCTCCCTGGACTCGAACCTGGACTTCCCTCTTTTGGGAAAGTCCACGGGAGAGGGATTTGCTCAATCAAAAACAAACTCATCACGTAAATTATTTATTATCTTAAATTATATTTTGAATTTTGAAAATTCTACTGTGAAGTCGGTGATTAGTGACAGTTCCAGAATTCTGTTGGGGGGGGGGGGGGAGGGGGTTATATACGAGAGGCGAAGAAGCAGTGGCACATTCAAGCATATTTTGTGCACCATAGTACCGAGAGCCTTAAATTTTCTACAATTTGGTTGTTAAAACTAATATGTAGACCCAATATTAACCGAGGTACGGCCGATCATAGTTAAAACATGTTTCTCGAAATATAAAACAAATAGAAACTTTGATAGGCCGTATCTCGGTTAATATTGGGTCTACATATTCGTTTTATCAACCAAATTTTATGCTCTACAAGTTTGCTATGTATTATGATCAACATAATATGTTTAATTTGCGAAATATAAGCGCAAAACTAGAAAAAGTCAAAGTATCTCGAAATTAAACTTTGATCGGCCGTATCTCGGTTAATATTGAATCTGGAAATTCGTATTATCAACCAGATTTTAGCAAATTTTATGCTCTACAACTTTCTAATGTATTATGCTGTACAAAATATGCTTAGTTTACGAGATATCAGCAAAAAACTGAAAAAAGTACACAAATTTTGAACGTTTTTTTTAAATATTGTTTAATTCTTGTACGAATTAAACAAAAGCAAACTTTAAAAACAAAAATCTAATCTAAGTGTTTTTCGGTGTCTAGAATCAGAATTCCAGCATTAGAAGAAACAAAAAAAAATTTTTTGTTGACCTGTGTTATTTACTAAAATTGAGAAATTGTTGAAGAATATAGTCTAATAAATGATATAAGGTACCAAAGGATTTCATGACTAAGATTTTTCATTTTGACTCTCCCTGGTTTAGTTATTTTGTAGTTGGCTATTTTAACCTCCAAACTTTTCTTATCCATAATTTGATGTTATTATATCAATATTATTGCGAAATCTCATACAAGAATTATATGCACCTCAACCAGAAAGATTAATCTTTTAAATTAAAAAAAAATGTTAAGCAATTAATAACAAATTAATTGGCATTAACAAAACAAGAAATAAAAAAATAAAAAAAGAATTCATAAGTTAACGAGTGATTTTGATCTGACATTGGATTAATAATAACTACTCTCTCTCTCTTAAACGTTTAAACTCTTCAACTCGTTTTTTTTAACCAATTAACGCTTGTTGCTCGCTCCCACTCCTAGCGTTGAGGTTTAAATTTATAAAGGCAAGCGCGTCAAAAAAAACTCCGAAAATAACCATAATTCGAAAAAAAAGGAATTCTCTCTTTTTGATAAATATAGAGTTGAAAAAAAGAATATTTGATTAAAATGGAAATAATTGGCCTGGAATTTCATTGAATATTAAAAGAAAAAAATAAGGATTATCATAATTATATCCCATTCATTTTTCTAGACAGTAATTTATTTAGGTTAGATGAAGAAAGGAAAAAATAACCTATTTAAATAATATTATTCAAAAGAGATTATTAATCCACTTAAGAAAGATCAAGTCTTTAATATGGAACAAACGACTTTGTATACAACAATAGGCTTAAAAAATAAACTATTATTGATGGATTTTTTACTTTCTTTTACCTATATGTATATGTTAATATACATATAGATAAATGGTTGCCATGGTAACAAAATATAAATATTTTCCAATAGACCTACTTATAAATTTTAAATTTTAATATATCGGCGGCGGAAACTAAATATATATATGTAGACACGAAAAATCTGGTGGGACAAGCACAGAACACAACTTTCGATTACCGAAAGTAAGAGAAAGTTGTGTGCTGTGCGACAGTCACACCAGATTTTTAATTTAAAATCAGGAAATATAGAGACTAGGCGCGCCCGCCCGCCGAAGGTCGAGGCTTCGCCCCCCCCGCTCCACCCGAGGCGGACCCTCGCCTTTTCCTAATAATGATAAGAAAATTATTATTATTCCAATCCAGTGCCTGTTTACATACTTAGAATACATCAATGCAAAGAATACATAAGTGTTTCCTCATTCATACATTTTCTATAGGATAAATTGTAACATCAACAATTAATAATTCAAAAAGTTATAGGAATTTAGGGACAAAAATAATTTTCTTGAAATCTCTAGAATGGCCTCGTTAAACATATAAAATTTGGTTTCGAAATTTCAACGGGAATAAGCCCAAATAGAGCGTGACAGCAGACGGACGGACGGATAGACAGACAGACATTAGCGAATTATATAGAAGAGTAATAAATAATGATACTACTCTATCGTTAGCTTTCTTTAATTACAAATAGCAGTCCTACCTATTTATTAATATTTTAAGATTATCTAAAATCCACTTGTCGCACGCATTTGCAGAATGAAATATTTATTTATTTTTTCCAAGTGTGAGGTTTCGAGTTCAAGTCGTTCTCTTCATCGGAAAATACAATGCATCTCGAACATTCAAACCCACCCACCTCTCTTTTCTATCTGGAATAATTATGCGCTCTCCGCATAAAGGAGATAATCGGTACAACAAAAAATCTGGTGTGGCTGGTCGCAGAGCACACAACTTTCTCTCACCCTTCGGCAGGAGAAAATTGTGTTCTGTGCTTTCACACCAGATTTTTCAGTGGACATATATTCAGTTTCCGACAGTAAGATACATTCGAATTTCAAGATGTAAAATTTATAAACGTGAGAAAATATTTATATTTATACATTTCTCCTATCTTTTCTATGAAGTACAAGAGTAAATTGGTCTTCAGAAGATTTCAATGGCAAACTGAGAATATACATTTTAAAGAGCATCTAAAAAATAATTGATTTATGAATTAAAAAAAAATCGTTGGGGCGAATTTTGAGAAATTAGAAAAAAACTGAAAAAGTGCATCAGTAAAGTATTAATACTCTTTGACCGTTTTTGTTCAAAAGTTTCGTGTCACGTCTCAGGGGGGTACCTTATTTAAATTTCAACGTCATTGCTCTTTTCGTTCTTGAGATATTTTGTTCACAGACAGACAGACTTCCAATAATTTCTCTCTATATATATTAATATATATTAACATATATATATAGAGATAAGAGAAAGGTATTAAACTTCCGGAGCTCAATAATTGTGTATAGTCTTTTGGTCTAAATTAAAGACTAACTCCTTTGAACAATATTATGTAAACAGGTTTTTTTTTCTCCTTTCTTCATTTAACTGTCTAGAAAAATGAATGGGATATAATTATGATAATGTTTTTTTTTTTTTTTTAATTCATTGGTGGTAGAGATCACATTTATAAACATTATAATCAGAATCTATGAACAATTCGTGTTTTTTAAAGAATGTTTAATACGTTTCTTTTTTTTTTTTTTAAATAATATTAAATCCGGATGTTCTTGTATGGGAGACTGAGATTGAAATATAGAGGATAGAAAGAGAGAGCGCGCGCGCGCTTTTTGTCGCTTTGGTTGCTTTTCAAATACAATAGCTTCCCTCTGAAGAGCGAGAGGCAAACGCACACACATACACACACACACACAGACAGACAACTATTCTAATAATAAATGGTTTCTCATCAAATGGCATTTTTTATGCCATGCCTACTATAAGAATTATTAAACTTTTAGCTATTCAACAGAAATAATTCTATTAATTATTATCAAAAGGGTAGCTAAGCAACAAAAAAAGGTGCAGGCGCTTCTATCTTTGACTATACTAGTTTTTTGCCTGGAATCCCTCATTCCCCTTCCACATAGAATTTTTTATTTTCCTCTCAACCTTCTGTTTCCTAAAAATATGACTAAAATAGTTTCCGTTTTCTAAGGGTCGGCAATTAATTTTTTCACTTTAAAACCACAGATTCCAGGTTGTACAGTGAGAGCCACAATTAAGTCCCCACCTAATTGGTGGTGCTAATAGCCTTAAGTAGGTGGTGAAATAATTTTAAATTTTAAAAGGTAAAATAAAATCATCTATACCAGATTGTACGTTTGACCTTTTTAAATTTAAAATTATGTGACTATATACCACATACTTAAGGCTCTGGCTATCAGGTGGGGACTTAATTGTGGCCCACAGTACAAGATGGATATTTCAGTAGATATCAATAAATAAGAAAAAAATTTTAATTTTATTTTTTTTATTAAATTTTTTGGCTTCATATTCGCGAATTGATGAGAGATGAAAAAGAAAAAAATCTTGTGTGACTGGTCGCACCAGATTTTTTTATGTTGATATATATTTAGTTTCTGACAATAGGGTACATTTGAATTCAAGATGTAAAATTTATAAACAGAAAAATTGGCTTAAATAAGAATGCCTGGACCCCAAATAGATATTATAAATAACAACAAGTCTTATATGTCCTGAGTTCAGTGGCGGATCCAGAGGAGTTTCTCGGGAGGGGCCGGGGGGGGGTAATCTGGTGAGACTGGTAGCACAGCACACAATTTTTTCTTATAATCGGTAATTTAAAGGTGGATTCTGAAGTAGTTTATACAAATTAAATTTTAAAGTACGGTATTAGTTTTTAAAATTTTGTATTAAAAATACAATTTTATTTCCCAAAAAAAAATATTTTTTTCAAATCTCTGGGGGAGGGAGGTAATTACCCCTTTACTCCCCCCTGTTTCCGCCCTTGTCTGAGTTGCCGAAAAGACTGTGTGCATGTATGTGTGTGAGTGTGAGTGTGAATGTGAAAAAAGTGTGAGTGTTTAAAAAAATAAATAAATAAACAGAAAAATATTTATATTTTGATACTATGGCAACCATTTCTCCTATCCTTCCTATGAAGTACAAAAGTACTCCTGTACCAAACGTCGCGGGTTCGGACCCAGGCAGTCCGATGGTTTTATTTAAGCCATTTGTATACCAGATGGCTTAAATAGAAATGCCTGAACCCCAAATTGATATATTAATTACAACGGTTATCGTCAAAGTCTTATATGGCCTAAGTTGCCGAAAAGACTCTGTGAATGTGTGTGTGAGTGTGAGTGTGAATGAGAAAAAAGTGTGAATGTTTTTTTTATAAAAAAAAAAGTACAAGAGTAAAGTGGCATTCAGAAGAAATCAATGACAAAATGAGAATATGCATTTTAAAGAGCATCGAAAAAATAATTGATTTTTGAATTTTAATCAAAATCGTCGGAGCGAATTTTGAGAAAATCAAAAAAAAAAAAAAAAAAAACTGAAAAAGTACATTAGTAAAGTATTAGTATCCTTTGGCCGATTTTGTTTAAAAGCTTATTTTCACGGTCCAGGAGGGTACAAAACTTAAATAAAAAATTTCAACCTCCTAGCCCAATTCCTTCATGCTTTAAATTGAACACAGACACACCCACCAACAGACAGACCATGTAGCGAAAACGACTTTTCTTTTATTCAGGGGACCTCAAAACATGTATATTCTTCAAAAATTCGACATCAAATTTTTGACATGAATCCAATACTTTCTCTCTCTATATATTAGCATATATAGAGGTAGGAGAAAGTAAAATTCAAAAGAGCACTTCGCCTCCATCCCGGAAAAACATTAGCACTATTTAATTAATGAGTAAAACTTTTACTAGGATGAATAAAAAAAGCAGATGTATTTAAGTATATTTCATTAATTATTGAACCGAAATGTCGGCTTGAAGTGCCATTAATAAATAAAATACAGTGCTATTTTCTTTATTGATTACAAAATTATTTAATAGAAATTTTATGAAAAATAAAAAAAACGAGACAGGGGCCTTTGAATAGGGGACTATCCAGGCCAGAACAGAACGAAGCGATCACAAATTAATTGATATCTCTACTGTTAGACATAGAAGTCAACATTATTATTTTTTTTTTTTATTATAGTCACAAATTATAGGGTACATAAATGAAATTTGCCTTTTATATTCATTCTTCTCACCCGCTATTCGCCCTGACATTTTGCCCATCAGGACATTTGACATTTACTATATGTCGTTAAAAAGCGAAACGAACGATGGAGGCGGCGAGGGGGGGGGGGTGAATGGGCAAACGCATCACCTACTAAAAAAAATAAAATAAAATGCTGTCCTAGTAGACATCATGTCTGTCTGTCTGTCTGTCTGGCCGCTGATCAAAAGGCAAAGCGCGCAAAAAGCAATTAGAAAGAGAGAAGGGGATTCCCACCCGCTGACACTGACCAACATATGTCGCCGCTATAAAGAACTAACTCGTCAAAAAAAAAAAAAAATCAGTGTTTTTTCAGATGGACTTTAAAAAAATAGTAGTGTGATTAAACCTGTTACATAACACTTTCTAGAAAAGTGGATCTATTTTTTTTTTTTTTAAGGAAATGTAAACAAAAAGAGTATAGAAAATAAAATTCTAATCCCCCCCCTCCCCAACTGCAACAAAAAATTTGAGTAAACCTCTTAATTTCCTGCAAATATCATTATCTCTAGCTCTCTAACTGTTTCTACAAATATAACAAATTTTAATGAGTATGATGTGGAGGACAGCAGCTAGATAGGTAGCCTCTATTTAATAAAACAGACTCCTTTTAACAGAACGTTTCGGCTAAATTTATTACGCCATCTTCAGTCCAATTTAGCCGAAACGTTTTGTTTAAAGGAGTCTGTTTTAATAAATAGAGGCTACCTATCTGGCTGCTGTCCTCCACATCATACACATTGATATCTCACAGCAAGGGCGGATACAAGGGGGGGGGGGGGGTAATGGGAGTAATTACTCCCAATACCCCCCCCCGAGATTTAAAAAAAAATACTTTTTTTAAAAAAAAAAAATTTATTTTTAATGTAAAATTTTAAAAGTTAATACTTAAAAATTTGATTTGTATTTATATTCTGGCAAACAAGTACTGTGAGGAACAATTTGTGATTTTTTCATTGTTTAAAAAAAAAAATTATATTTTTTTAATGGAAACTTTCATGGTTCAAACCTAGAAAATTTCCAATAAAGATTTTCAATTTCTATTATAAAAACAATATAATAATCACAATTGGAAAAAGCATGGGTGGGACTTAATATTGTCCCTCACTGTACAGAATGCGCCTTTAAATTATCGAAATTAAGAGAAAATAGTGTGCTGTGCGACGAGTCACACCAGATTACCCCCCCTGAGAAACACCTCTGGATCCGCCCTTGTCTCACAGCCACATTCCATCAAGTGTATAACAATTTTTGTTTTAAACTCAAAAACATAATTTTAAAACAAAAAAATTAGAATTATTTTTGAATTCTAAACGGGCTCATTTTCAAATTATGAAATCTTATTATATAGAGGTAAGAGAAAGTAAAAAAGAAGATTTTTGATTGAACTAATCAAAAAATTCTCTTTTCTAAAAGCAATATATAACCATCATACGATAAATTTTATTTTAATATGGAAATTATAATGACCCATGGAAATAAAATTTAAAAAAAAATCGATGCTTGGACCACCCTTGAAGTTTAAAAACTATAAATTAAAAAAAAGGGTTAATAACATGAGAAAAAATGAATGGATGTGGCTTGCATAATATTAAATCTACTAAACGCATTTCCTTTTTATTTTTATTAAAAAAAAAAAAATATATATTTTTTTCTGTATCAAAGAGTAAAGAGAAAATAAACTGATGATGAGGTGGCGACATGATGTTCCAGTTGATTTTATTTATTTTTTTTTCTCTAAAAAAGACCTTCAGTTTGTTAACAAGTGCTTTGTCTCTTTTTTTTGTCTACCTGCTGTTTCTTTTAAGTCAGTCAGACACACGCGACCGAAACGTCGTTCATTCACAATCATTTTTCAAAGACCGAGCATGAAATAACAAATTTTTCTTTACTCAGGTAAAAAAAGAAGGCCAAGAAAGGGAGTTATCAAAAATAAATACTTCTATATTAGGGAAAATGAGCTAATAAGTTGGAGGTCCGATTGTCTGTAGAGATATTCATAAATGAATAAATAGGCGGACTTTCCGCTTAGTCAGGGCTGCACCCCCTGGACCTCCTTCCTGGCCCCCGATATTTCTTGTTGCAATGTTAAGGGAGGATGTTGAATTCAAGCGAGGGTACCGACTGGGCACAGCACCGGTCTATTTATGACTGTTTAAAGTCGTATGCGTGCTCTCTTCTTTTTTTTCAACTGCTATGTAGCTCCTCCCAAAGCCCCATGGCGTATACCCAGAAAGCTGGTGACCAGTCACAGAGCAACTAGCTGCCTCTCTAATTTCCAAGCCAACTTGTCGATTTGGTGTTCCCATATTGAAGAAATTTTATTATAATTAATTTTCCAAAATATTTAAGAGATTCAAATTATTACTGATACATGTAATAATATATGTGTACTTCATTTCAAATAGATTAATTGAAAATTGCAAATTTCTATAGACATATACATACATACATTTTTACACAATTAAATATTTATTAATTCATATATCCGAAAAAATAAGGATGTGCCGCCGGGAGTTGAACCACGGATTCTCCAATTTTTTTGTAAATTTGTACTCGGAGTGCCCTAACCACTGACCACAGCACTGCTAGGGCACTCCGAGTACAAATTGGAGGATCCGTGGTACAACTCCCGGCGGCACACCCTTATTTTTTCGGATATATGAATTAATAATAATAAATATTTAATTGTGTAAATTTCCATTTCGCGGCTCACATCCGCGATATATAATTTCTTATATTCCTCCGTGTTCTGTATGTGGACAAAATTATCTCAATAACGGAAAGATCTACGAGGTTGAAATTTTATATTTAAGTTGGGACGTGACACGAAGCTTTTGAACAAAATCGGCCAAAGAGTACTAGTAGGCCCACTTTAATGATGTACTTTTTCCAGATTTTTACTTTCTCTTACCTCTATATATATGTTAATATATAGAGAGAGAAAGTATTGGATTCATGTCAAAAATTCGATGTCGAGATTTTGATGGATATACACGTTTTGAGGTCCCCTGAATCCAAAAAAGTGGTTTTCGCGACATGGTCTGTCTGTCTGTGTGTGTGTGTGTGTGTGTGTGTGTCCGTGAACAAAATATCTCAAGAACGAAAAGAGCTAGGAAGTTGAAATTTTATATTTAAGTTAGGCACCCCCATGGGACGTGACACGAAGCTTTTGAACAAAATCGACCAAAGAGTACTAGTACTTTACTGATGCACTTTTTCAGTTTTTTTTCGATTTTCTCAAAAATTTGCTCCAACGATTTTTTTTTAAATTCATATATCAAGTATTTTTTAGTTGCTCTTTAAAATGTATATTCTCATTTTGTGATTGAAATCTTCTGAAGACCACTTTACTCTTGTACTCCATAGAAAAGATAGGAGAAATGGTTGCCATGGTAACAAATATAAACATTTTGCCATACTTATAAATTTTACATCTTGAAAATCGAATGTACCGTACTGTCGGGAACTAAATACATGTCGACACAAAAAATCTGGTGTGACAAGCACAGAACACAACTTTCGATTACCGAAGGTAAGAGAAAGTTGTGTGCTGTGCGCCAGTCACACCAGATTTTTCTTTTTCGATTATCTCAAAATTCGCTCCAACAATTTTTATTTTTTTTTAATTCAAAAATCAATTATTTTTTAGATTCTCGCATATAAAACAACTTTTGGCCTCCGGGCTTGGCGTAGTTGGTAGCGCGCCTGCCCAAGGGTCGAGGGTTCGGATCCAAGGCAGTCCGATGATTTTATTTAAGCCATTTGGATACTAAATGGCTTAAATAAGAATGCCTGGACCCCAATATATATTTTCATAATAACGGGTATCGAAAAAGTCTTATATGACCTAAGTTGCCGAAAAGACTGTGTGAATGGGAAAAAAGGTAAAAGAGAGTTGTATGTTGTGCAGTGTCACACCTGGTTTAATTTTAATTTGCGCTTTTTAGATTCGAAAAGAAGCGAATTATTTTATCAAGTACATTAATACTATTTGTATATTTTGTAAACTATTTCCATACTATTACTATATGTAACTTCTATATTCAAAGCTGTCGTTTTATTGTGAGTCATAAATTAAAAATTTTTTTTATTATTATGTATTCATATATCCCCCCTCTACTTTGATTCATCATTAAAATTCTCCACTCGTTTAATAAAAATGTAATTTATGTGTCACATACCACAAACTCAGAGAGGAGAAGGCGAAGGAGGTTAATACAATAACCTCTTCGAGTAGTTGAACGTAATCTCAAAACAGAGCATCTTCGAGCCATTAAAGAACGCAGACAGACAGACAGACGTTCCTTAAATTGGTCACGTAGACTCCCAGATAGTATGTGTGTGTGGTGTGTGTGTGTGTGGTCCATCCTCTCTTAAGGACCCTCTCGTTGTGGTCGGTCGTCTTCATCGTCACAACCAAAGGGTTACTGGGACATTCCGAACGATCATAACTCACTCACCCTGTCCGATTTTTTTTATTGAAATAGAAGAGTTCAAAAAAATGTCTCCGCTTTTGTATTAACTTCATCATGTAAACTGTGTGCGGGTCATTTATTATGTTCTCGGGGTGTATAAAATAAGACATGCAATCGTATTTTGGCGTGGTTATTTTAAATTAGGAAATCCATATTAAAAACATTATTTTGGAGTCAAAAAAAAATCCAAGACATGAGGCAGCCAAAATTATTTCTTTTATTGTTGCCGTTCCAGGCTGACGTTTCGGGCACTGGTCTAGGCCAACGGTTCCCAACCTTTTTTGATGTGCGGCCCACTTTTTCCGTAAAAAAAAAAAAAACGCTGAGGCCCAGTATATATAGTGTGCGTGTATGTGTAAGTAAAATGGGTTGGTACAAAATTACTTTAAAAAAAAAAATGATTTTATTGCATTTACTTTGTATTAAGAACAAAAAGCAATCTTAAAAACTATGGACCAGATTTGTAAAAAGTCAATGCTATTTTTTACTTTGTTTTATGCCTACAAGAGCGTCAATATTTGGATGAAAACTGGATAGTTTTAGCCTTAAATCGCACTAAATCTTCAGTTTATCTCAGTAATTATTTTTCAAGAAAACTGAAGTTGAAAAAGCTCGTTTATTTTTATTATTATAAGTAAAGAGTGGAAAAAAGTCTCTTATTTTAAGAAAAAAGTCGCCTAAAAAGTCTATTCTTTTTTTAGTCAGTTTTTTAGTTAGTAAAAAGTCTGTTATTGGCAAAAAAAAGTCTCAAGTTTCAAAAGTATTAATAATATGAAAAAGTAAAAAAAATAGAGTCTTGAAGCACTGCACAATTTCTTTTGATATAATTTTAATAATTTTCGAGACCTAATCAATTGAATAAGATATTCATGAATACCTCAATTCAGATTTGACTAAACACTAAAACTAAACTATAGTGAGTATACTCACATATTTGTTAAATATAATTTTATATAATCGAACTGAAAAATACGATTGACAAATAATTATGAAATGAAAAAGAAATATTAACATATATGAACATTATGCTGAGGAATTTTGACAGATGAAACAATTTAATTTATCCCTATTCATTCTATTAATTATGTATTATTTGAGGTAATTTTAAGCAATATAAATAATAAATTCCTAGTTTTATTTGGATTGTGCAGGCAATCCAAAATATTTGCAAAATAAATTATTTTAATGTGGAAAGCAACCCGGTGTATTTTTCTCCGAAAACCTTATACGTATTTATATTAATTGATTTGGATACAAATCAATTGGAATAAATAGGGACCTGGTCTAAATGGCCTCGATGCCGAAAAAGACCATATATAAATTTAAAAAAAAAAGAAAAAACTCAATGGCCTCAGCCGAAAATGCAAAATTAAAAAAAAGAGCATATTATATTAAAAAATTTGAAAAAAGCCGATCATAAAAGTCGCTTTTTCAAAAAGTCTCCGACAGGCAAAATTTCATAAGAATTGGATAAATAATTTTTAAAAAGTTCCAAAGGAGGCCCTCTTTTGAATCGAAATTAACATGCGAATCACCATATGGGGATTTAATATTGGCTCTATAGAAGGAAGGGCCGGAAAGTGAATTTGAAAAATCTGAAATACTCCATCAGTAAAGTGTACTTCAAACAATTTTCACAAAAAATTTTATTGATATACTTTTTATAAAGCATCTAAAAAATAGTTGAATTATGAATTTTAATCAAAATCGTATAGCGAATTTTGATAAAATCGAAAAAAAAAAAACTTAAAAAGGCCCTACTTTTTAGCCGATTTTGTTCAAAAGCTTTCACGCCTCAGGGGGGTGTCTAACTTAAATATAAAATATCAACCTCGTAGCTCATTTCCTTTATGCTTAAAATTGTCCACACAGACAGACCATGTCACGAAAACAAAAGTAAATGTCATTTTGACTCACGTATTTGTAAGGGATATTTGGTCCTTTGCCAGAGAGAATATACTTGGGGAAATCAGATCTGAAAAAAAAGAAAAAACGTTAGTTAAATGGGCCTAATTTCTTTTAATAATTAAATAAATAAATCTGATCCGAAATCTGTTTCTGTTTTTAATTAAATATTTTGATAGGGCTAACACAAACACCATCTGTGTTCTCATGATTTGGATAGTTGAAGATGGCCATTCATTGTCTTAATCAAATTAATAATTCAATAATCAAGACAAGTTCACGCGATAGAGAAACGAGGAAGTGACGTTCAAAAAATCTGGTGTGACTGGTCGCACAGCACACAACTTTCTCTTACCTTCGGTCAGAGGCGTATATAGAAATTTTTTTTCGGGGGGGGGCCGAACTCAAAAATATTTCTGCGGAAAATTTTTTTTTAAGAAACAAAATTTTTTCACACGAAATTTTTTGCGGAATATTTTTTCTTTTGCGGAACCAAAGTTTTTCATCCTGCGGAAAAATTTGTTGCGCTGATGTCTGTAAATCCCTATATATGTATATGTGCTTGGGAAATTTCGGGGGGGCGGGCCCCCTCGGCCCCCCCCCTTATATACGCCCCTGCCTTCGGTAATCAAAAATTGTGTTCTCTGCTTGTCACTCCGGATTTTTTGTGTCGACATATATTTAGTTCCTGACAGTACGGAACATTTGAATTCAGACGTTAAATTTATAAGTATGGGAAAATATTTATATTTGGTTACCATGGCAACCATTTCTCCTATCTTTTCTATGGAGTAGAGGAGTAAAGTGGTCTTCAGAAGATTTCAATGACAAAATGAGAATATACATTTTATTGAGAATCTAAAAAATAATTGATTTTTGAATTTAAAAAAAAATCGTTGGAGCAAATTTTGAGAAAATCGAAAAAAACTGAAAAAGTGCATCAGTAAAGTACTAGTACTCTTTGGCCGATTTTGATTAAAATCTTATTTTCACGCTCCCGGGGGGTGTTTAATTTATATTTAAAATTTCAACTTCATAGCTCAATTCCTTCATGCTTAAAATTGAACATAGCAGACAGACAGACCATGTTGCGAAAATCACTATTTTGGATTCAGGGGACCTCAAAACGTGTATATCCATCAAAGTCTCGACATCGAATTTTTGACATGAATCCAATACTTTCTCTCTCTATATATATTAACATATATATAGAGATAAGAGAAAGTAAAAATAACCGGAAAGGATATTTTTTTAAATATTTAATTAGGCCTATAATATGTGTGAGAGAGACAATACAAAATTCCCCTCCCTCCCTCGCAAGGCCTTAATCAGAAGATTGTAACCCTTTGACGGCACAATCAGGTTGTTACTTTGATTAAGGCCTTTAGGACCCTAATAGCCTTGAGATGGTGTCGTTGGATTAATCGGTGCATTTAGCCCATAGAAATAACATGCATCTCCTTCTTGTAAATTGCCTCCCCAATAAATAATTCAATCAAGAGAAAGAGAGAGAGAGAGAGAGAGAGAGAGAGAGAGAGCGAGATACAAATCCCAACCCACCGACCGACTTTCGTCTCATGTAGGCTAATTTATCAGATACCCCCCCCCCGCCCCCTCGTTATTTAGCAAAGAAAAATATGAAAAGTGAGGATATTTATATATACTGTTTATAGGCGACGTAGTCGGAGACATTGCAATACATAAACAGATAATAAATAGGTCCTCGAATTTAAACTAGTCCTGATTGCAAAGTGACTCACTTGATAATCTATTTATAACTCTCAACTCTCATCTCGAGAATAAATTTGCATGGACCATCCTGAGAAAGACCTTGAGACAGTCACTTTGATAACACAAAGGGAATAAGTAGGTGAGGTTGCCTAAGCAAAGGGGTAACAAATATGACTTAAGGGGTTCAGGAGCGACGTCTAAACGTACTAAAAAAAAAACTAGAAATTTTTCAATGCGGTTTTTTTTTAAATGAATTAAATTCATAAAAGAGCTATAATTTTTTTAATGACTTATTAAAAACTTATCGTAATTAATTTTTTTGTTATCAAGCAAATACAAAAAAACAATCTGTCCCAATAATCTTTAATTTTTTTTAAATTTAAAAATGAATTTATTGTTATTATTAATCACATATTAGTTAAGAAATTTTTAAAATAAGCTTAGATGATTTATGTAAAATCAACTGTCATAGTAATAGTTCAGCATTCTTGCAATAGATGGCAGGCTAGTCTAACAGCCGATATAGTATTAGCCTATATCTGTCCTATATTTTTATGCTTTTATAAAAGATACATAATATATAATAACATTTATAAAGTATTTATTGTTAAAAGATCTATGAAAATCAACCAAATGCATTAAATATTATTAGCTACCATTCTGACATCTCTTTGCAAATTTTTGAATTACTTGATTTTTGGGCATACTTTTTTAAGACACACAACGCCATCTTATCGGGAAAAACATGCGTAACCACTTCGCTCCCGTGCCCCCTTAAGGCTATAGAAATCAAATGTCAGATAATAAGAGAATTTTATCATTTCGTATATATAAATCCATAAATGAAATTGGGAATTCAAATCGAATATTTTGTTGAAATTCATTTCTATCTCCTTGAAGTCATCTCTATCTCTCTCTTAGGTCAGGTAATTTAAATAAAAAGACTCTTTATGAACGCCATATGTGCAAAAAAGAACACTTAAAGATGATCTCAAAAATTTAAATTTTTCTCTCTTTCTTTTACTGTGGGTATTATTTATATATTTGAGATATCCAAACTTTTCAAAGTTGTTTTTACTTTCTCTTACCTCTATATATGTTAATATATAGAGAGAGAAAGTATTGGATTCATGTCAAAAATTCGTTATCGAGATTTTGACGAATATACACGTTTTTAGTTCCTCTGAATCCAAAAAAGTGGTTTTCAGGTCATGGTCTGTCTGTGTGTGTTTAAAGAATGAAGGAATTGAGCTTGGAGGTTAAAATTTTATATTTTGAATTAATGGATTGAACGAGTTTTTATATTAATATATATATATAAAAGAATCTACTTTTTGAGGAAGTTTACTCGTTTTTTTCACTTCAGGTGGATGAGGTGAGTTATAATTAAAAACAAAATGTTTTTTTGTATGTTGGGATTTATTGCGACTGTTTTTTTCTGCAGATTACCACAGTTTCGGGGTCAAATTCCCCATCTTCAGGCTGAAACAACATACATATCATCACAATTTTGCTCACAAATGATGTCAAATTCTTTATAATTGAGTTATAGCGTTATGATTTGTACAAAAGCAAGTGAAATAAAGATATTTTTCTTTTTTGTTATTTCTTTTTTACATTTTTTAGCTAAACAATTTTTTCATTTTAGTTTTATTTTTATTTTTTTATTTTTTTATAATAAATTATACATACACACAAACCTAAGTAATGTTTTTTTATTTATTATTATTTAACATATATACAAATATCAACCACCTACCTACAATAACCCAGGTCCATTTTTCATGATAATTGGAAAAGTTGAATTTCCTCAATGTCATACGAGGGGTATTCATTAAGATGCCAAATGTCCCAATTGTTTGTCGTTATTTGTATAAAAAATTTTTTTGGTTGTTAATCTAAATGTAAAGAAATTTTTATTTTTATATAAAACAACAAAAACTCTGACACAACATGTTATCATGAAATCTTTTTTCTCTCTCAATGACAATTACAATTTTATAAAACATTTTATATTCTACTTACTTTTTATTTTGTTAACAGTTATATATCTATTTTTAAATTTTTCAGGTAGTGAATTTATTTTTATTTTTCTATAAATTTATCTAAAAATAAAAATAAATTCACTACCTGAAAAATTTAAAAATAGATATATAACTGTTAACAAAATAAAAAGTAAGTAGAATATAAAATGTTTTATAAAATTGTAATTGTCATTGAGAGAGAAAAAAGATTTCATGATAACATGTTGTGTCAGAGTTTTTGTTGTTTTATATAAAAATAAAAATTTCTTTACATTTAGATTAACAACCAAAAAAAATTTTTATACAAATAACGACAAACAATTGGGACATTTGGCATCTTAATGAATACCCCTCGTATGACATTGAGGAAATTCAACTTTTCCAATTATCATGAAAAATGGACCTGGGTTATTGTAGGTAGGTGGTTGATATTTGTATATATGTTAAATAATAATAAATAAAAAAACATTACTTAGGTTTGTGTGTATGTATAATTTATTATAAAAAAAATAAAAAAATAAAAATAAAACTAAAATGAAAAAATTGTTTAGCTAAAAAATGTAAAAAAGAAATAACAAAAAAGAAAAATATCTTTATTTCACTTGCTTTTGTACAAATCATAACGCTATAACTCAATTATAAAGAATTTGACATCATTTGTGAGCAAAATTGTGATGATATGTATGTTGTTTCAGCCTGAAGATGGGGAATTTGACCCCGAAACTGTGGTAATCTGCAGAAAAAACAGTCGCAATAAATCCCAACATACAAAAAAACATTTTGTTTTTAATTATAACTCACCTCATCCACCTGAAGTGAAAAAACGAGTAAACTTCCTCAAAAAGTAGATTCTTTTATATATATATATTAAAATTTTATATTTAAGTTAAACACCTCCCAGGGTGCGTGAAAATAAGCTTTTAAACAAAATCGGTCAAAGAGTACTAGTACTGTACGCATAGGCGTAGCCACAGGGGGGGGGGGGATTTGGGGGTTCAACCCCCCCCCCCCATTTCACCCAAATCATGACTAGATATTTAAGCTCTATAATACAAAAAAATATAATAATTTTCTCTAGCTTAAAAAAAAAAAATTAAATAAAATAATTTTATTAAGGGAAACGCAAAAAATTTGAGAAAATTCAGAATTTTCCCAATGAAAAGAATTTTTCTCTTGCTTTGTATCTGAATAAATCTACAACAATGTGTTATAAACGAAATTGTTATTTAGTGAAGTGAAACTTCTTTATGCACGGAAGAGTTACAAAACGCTAGCAATCGGTCTTGAAATAGTCAGAGAGGACTCGCTCACGTGAACAAAGCCATAGTAATGACGTCACTCGGGAACAAGAAAAAAGCGGCTGTTAATGGGATAGACTCAACATTTTTTTAAATTTCACTTGTCAGGTGTGTATTATGAATACACCATATAAGAGCTAAAATTTCAAAATTATACATTTAAAAAATATTCTTTGATTAAATCAGAAATATGTAAATGTGATGTAATAATGCATTTTGTCCTCATAAGATAAGTGACAATTTAAACTTAAAAGGACACTAGCTCGCCCAAAACGAGAATTTTTTCAACCTCTGACATTTTTTTTCTGAGAACAAAAACCGGAAATAATTTGACTCGGAGTATTTGCTGATTTCAACAGATGAATATTTTCATAGTAGAGAGAGAATTTAATTTCTTAACACCAGATGGCTTATTTTGGAACCAAAATATTTCATAAATGTTAATTAAGATTATTTAGAGCTTTACCAAGAAGGAGGATGAGCTGAAGAAGATATGAATATCTGAGCTTGTGTGTGTGAGAGAGGAACGTCAAAGGCGATAAATTAGCCAGAGCACACACACACACACACACACACATACGAGAACTAGCCGCCGTCTGGACCGCAAAGTGCCAATGTCCCCCTCCCCCCCCCCTCTCTTGGAGTGTGTGTAGACATGCTGGAGCCAGATGCCTTGACTCATTCCTACTTATTTTGACACTGAGTATGTGAAAAGGAAAAAAAGAAAGACTCTTTTGTTTTGTATTGTAAAATAAGAAAAAAAAAACATTTTTTTCCTTTGAAAAATCAATAGGAACAAATTTTCAGCAGAGTATGAGGAAGTGAATCCTGACACTAACTTTGATGCATTAATAAGTGGAATTGATTGCGCTCGAGGTCTTTAATTACTCTGATATGAAATAAAAGATAAGTGACTGCAAAATTTTTAATTTTATAAACTGTCTTATTCATTTTGAAACCATAATTCGCATATCAAAAAATCTAGTGTGACAAGCACAGTACACAGACAAGCACAGTACACAACTTTTTCTTGCCAAATGGTAAGAGAAAGTTGTGTACTGTACTTGTTACACCAGATTTTTTGTGTCGAGATATATTTAGTTGCTCTTAGCACTTTAGTTCCAAACTTGACCACGCGATTCATAGATGGCGCTCAGCTACGAATGCTTCCACATCAATAAAGTGTACTTTAAACGATTACCACGAAAGATTTTACTCATACTTTTTAAAGAGCATCTAAAAAAATCTGGACATCGAATTTTTGACATGATCGCAATACTTTCTCTCTCTATATATTTCATATATAGGCTAAGAGAAAGTAAAAATAGTTCATTTATGAATTTTAATCAAAATTGTTGGAGCGAATTTTGAGAAAATCGAAAAAAACTGTAAAAGTACATCAGTAAAGTTCTAGTATTCTTTGGCTGATTTTGTTCAAAAGGTTCGTGTCAGGTCCCATGGGGGTGCCTAACTTAAATATAAAATTTCAACTTCCTAGCTCTTTTCGTTCTTGAGTTATTTTGTTCACAGACATACCATGACGCGAAAACCACTTTTTACTTTCTCTTACCTCTATACCTATATATATGTTAATATATATATATAGAGAAAGTATTGGATTCATGTCAAAAATTCGATGTCGAGATTTTGATGGATCTTCACGTTTTGAGGTCCCCTGAATCAAAAAAAGTGGTTTTCGCGACATGGTCTGTCTGTGTGTGTGTGTGTGTGTGTTTGTTCAATTTTAAGGAATTGAGCTATGAGGCTGAAATTTTGTATTTAAGTTAAACACCCCTCTGGAGCGTGAAAATAAGCTTTTAATCAAAATCGGCCAAAGAGTACTAGTACTTTACTGATGTATTTTTTCAGTTTTTTTTTTTTTTCGATTTTCTCAAAATTGGGTCCAACAATTTTTTTTTTTAATTCATAAATCAATTATTTTTTAAATACTCTTTAAAATTTATATTCTCATTTTGTGATTGAAATCTTCTGAAGACCACTTTACTCTTGTACTCCATAGAAAAGATAGGAGAAATGGTTGCCATGATAACAAAATATAAATATTTACCCATTCTTATAAATTTTACATCTTGAAATTCCAATGTACCGTACTGTCGGAAACTAAATATATCTCGACACAAAAAATCTGATGTGACAAGCACAGAACACAACTTTCAATTACCGAATGTAAGAGAAAGTTGTGTGCTGTGCCACCAGATTTTTAATTTCTAAAAATATTTTATATGCACTTTATCCCTTTAAAAAAATTAAAAAAAATAAAAATAAAGAATATTAAAAATGTTTATTTCCTCCAAATATTACAAAACAAATTTATTATATAGCCTAAAAAGATTTATGTTTCAACTAGAAATATATTATATAACTGTATTCGAATTTATATATTATGTTTTCGATGAGAGGTAGCCCAAGTGGTACACTCTCATTTCATCATAAACGCTGACTTTAGTTTTCTTGCCTCCATTGTTAAAGATATTTTTCACACAGACAAGAAATCTTTTTAGTATGCATGTGCCATTTGGGCTGCCTAACTACCGGGCTCTAGTCTCAATCCTATTGCAATAGATCTTTATTAATTTACTAGACGCAAAGCCCCGCCTTCGGCGGCGCTTTCCGTCTAGCCAGGGGGCTGCGCCCCCTGGACCCCCTTGCTCGCCTACTTATATACATACCGGTACATACATTTTCCCTTTTCATTTTTATATGTAGAGATTATTTTAGCGGTTAATTATTCATGAACTTAAGATTTTTTGTGAATCATATCCTTTCCGGGACTCTCCCGGTACACAGACAAAAAATTTACGCCGATATTTTAGAATTCAAAATGTAAATAAATAAAAAAAATCGTAAACATGGGTAAATATTTATATTTTGTTACCATGGCGCTATCCCTGAGACCTGATTGGTTGTTTCACACATCGGACACCCTCTTAGCCTTTTATATATAAGTATGATTCTACTAAAAACGAATTTATAAACAGATAGCACCGCCCATATTTTTTTTAAAATATTTTAACTTATATATGTGTCTGTGTTTGTTCAATTTTAAGAATGAAGGAATTGAGCTAGGAGGTTGAAATTTTATATTTAAGTTAGACATCCCCCTGGAGCGTGAAAATAAGCTTTTAATCAAAATCGGCTAAAGAGTACTAGTACTTTACTGATGTATTTTTCCAGTTTTTTTAGATTTTCTCAAAATTCGCTCTAACGATTTTGTTTAAAATTCAAAAATATTTTTTCGATGCTCTTTTTTTGCCCACAAAATTGTTTGAAGCACACTTCACTCTTGTACTTCATAGGAAGGATAGGAGAGATGGTTGCCATGGTAACAAAATATAAATATTTTCCCATGTTTATAAATTTGACATCTTAAATTCTAATATATTGGAAACTAAATATATGTCGACACAAAAAATCTGGTGTGACAAGCACAGTACACAACATTCCATTACCGAAGGTAAGAGAAAGTTGTGTGCTGTACGCCAGTCACACCAGATTTTTTTTATTCAGGTGACCTCAAAACGTGTATATATATCAAAATCTCGACATCGAATTTTTGACATGAATACAATACTTTCTCTCTCTATATATTAACTTATATAGAGGTAAGAGAAAGTAAATAGAAAAGTATCATATCCCTCTCGATAAAGAGTTTTTGAAAACAAATGTAGTAAATTAAATTAAGAACGATTCAGTGGAGAAAATAAACCAGCGATTGCTTTTTACAGTAAAATAATTCATTCAACAGATATTTCGGATTGCCTAACGCAATCCATCTTCAAGTGCATCAACTAGAACATCAAATGTAGTCTTAGAAACGATGTAACACCTGTCTATTCACTATTATAAAATTCCTTCAGTAGTTTTTTTCTAAATCCTAAATCCCGCCGAACAGCAGCGGTACACCTGAAGAAACTCTGAAGGAATTTTATAATAGAACATCAAAGATTGATATTTTTTTTTTTTTTTTGGAAGGGGTGCCGAAGGTCCTAAGACCTATAATGACCAGTGATAACATGCAGCCAGGAAGAAAATCAAAACAAAAGGAGAAGCATAAAGGGGGAACTCAACTGCGGGAACTGAGAAGATGCCTGTTGAGATTAGACTTGAAAGTTCGAAGATTGTAGATTTTGGGGAAGAGAGACGCAGGGAGCTTGCTCCAATCACGCGAGGTCTTTCGTGATAATGAACTGAGCCGACAGAAAATTAATGAAATTTTAAATGATAAAATAAAATACAAGAAATTAAGGCTCTGGAAGGAAGCACCACCACAAAGTTAAAAGAATCATCTCAAAAGTAGTAAAAAAAAAGAAAGAATATTCTAACAAAGGAACAATCAAAATCTCTAAAAGTAGAAGCTCCAGTTCCCGGGCAGATGTATGGAATAATAAAAACACAAAAACCTATTCGTCCTATTATAACATCAACTTCAACTGCAAACTCAAACGTGAGCAAATCACCTTGGCAATATAATAAAAACCCTTATAAATCATGATCATAGAATTAAAAAATTCTATTGTATGTAAAAATAAGATAAAAGATCTTAAAGGACGACGCTGAAGTCATGTCCAATCGGGATATTTCATTGCCTCTTATCAATAATATAATATAATATTGTACAAATCCATACAAATTCAATGGGATCGTTATTAGTTTTTTTTTTTTTTTTTTTTTTTTAGTTTTTTCCAATTTTATCAAAAAAGAAGACCACCGAGCTGCCGTTATAGCGAACATTTTAGGCCGTAAATCAAAAACGTTCCTTAATTGAAGAGGGCCGTTATAGCGAAATGCCGTATAAAGAGAGGCCGTATAGCGAGCAAGGGCGGATATAAGGGGGGAGTAAAGGGGGTAATTGCCCCCCTGAGATTTGAAAAAATACTTTTTTTCGAAAAAAATGCATTTTTAATGTAAAATTTTAAAAATTAATACTTAAAAATTTGATTTGTATTTATATTCTGGCAAACAAGTACAGAATGCGCCTTTAAATTACCGAAATTAAGAAAAAAATAGTGTGCTGTGCGACCAGTCACTCCAGATTACCCCCCCCCCGAGAAACACCTCTGGATCCGCCACTGATAGCGAGGTATGGGTGTAATTAGTTTCCAACAGTACGGTACATTCGCAGTTCGAGATGTAAAATTTATAAGTATGGGAGAATTTTATATTTTGCCATGGCAACCATTTCTATCTTTCCTAAGAAGTACAAGAGTGTAGTGTGCTTCAGAAGATTTCAATGGCAAAATGAGAATATACATTTTAAAGAGACTCTAAAAAATATTTAATTTTTGAATTTTAATCAAAAGAAAATCGAAAAAACCTGAAAATTATCTCAGTAAAGTAATAGTACTCTTTGGTCGATTTTGTTCAAAAGCTTCGTGTCACGTCCCATGGGGGTGCCAATTAAATATAAAATTTCAACCTCCTAGCTCTTTTCGTTCTTGAGATATTTTGTTCACAGACAGACCATGTCGCGGAAAACCACTTTTTTGGATTCAGGGGACCTCAAAACGTGAAGATCCATCAAAATCTCGACATCGAATTTTTGACATGAATCCAATACTTTCTCTCTCATACCATATATTAACATATATAGAGGTAAGAGAAAGTAAAAATTGTGAACCCTATTTTGAACTCTCTCGATAGATCTTATAATCCCACTTTAGTTCTAGCTCCAGGTACTAAATATAAGAGGATTAAATTCTTTGTTGGCTTTATAAAGAATGAATTTAATGACTAGCAATTTATTTCATATTTAAATTTTATGTACTTCATTCATATTTAATAAAAATTTAATCGCCGTTGTTTTTCATGATTAGCTAAATAAAATACCATAAATCATTGATGAAAAGAATAAGAAGGCGGAATCCCCCTCTCTCTGGATTTAAAAATTTGTTGACTTTGAATAAAAATATTCCTCAGAGTTCTGCTGTATATTTGTTGAATTGAATTTTCGAAATTATTTTTTTTACTTTCTCTTACCTCTATATCTGTTAATATATAGAGAGAAAGAGTATTAGATTCATGTCAAAAATTCGATGTCGAGATTTTGATGGATCTTCACGTTTTGAGGTCCCCTGAATCCAAAAAAGTGGTTTTCGCGACATGGTCTGTCTGTCTGTATGTGTGTCTGTCTGTCTGTCTGGGTTCAATTTAAAGCATGAAGCTAGGAGGTTGAAATTTTATATTTAAGTTTAGGCACCCACCTAGGGCGTGAAAATAAGCTTTTAATCAAAATCGGCCAAAGAGTACTAGTACTTTACTGATGTACTTATTCAGTTTTTTCGATTTTCAAACTCAAACGATTTTGATTAAAATTCAAAAATCAATTACTTTTTAGATGCTCTTGAAAATGTATATTCTCATTTTGCCATTGAAATCTTCTGAAGACTACTTTAGTCTTGTACTTCATAGGAAAGATAGGAGAAATGGTTGCCATGGTAACAAAATATAAATATTTTCCCATACTTATAAATTTTACATCTTGAACATCGGATGTACCGTACTGTCGGAAACTAAATATATCTGGACACAAAAAATCTGGTGTGACAAGCACAGAACACAACTTTTGATTACCGAAGGTAAGAGAAAGTTGTGTGCTGTGCGACAGTCACACCAGATTTTTTTTCCCTTATATAATCAAATGAAATTTAAACTCGAAAATAAATTCTTGTCGTATTTTGAAGGTTTAATAATATCTTATTTGTTGCGTTCTAATAAACTTGTTCCTGTTGTCGTAGAGTTGCAAATTTAAAATGATTTATCAACAGTAAAAATAACATCTCTTTTAAGATGTAGGGGAGACCGGGGCAGGTTAGCCCACGGGGCAGGTCGGCCCAGTCGCGATATTTCGCAGAATAATTGGACGATTGTGATACGGATCAGAATGAAGGTTAATAGCACTGCCACACACCTTCCGCCAAAACAACTATAGCGATCGGAGTAAATTCGCATGAGCTAGGATCATTTATTCGTTTTTTGCACCTTGGAGTAAATTTTCATTAGTTGAATAAAATTGTTTTATCTACTTTTTGGTTACTTCGAGGATAAAAAGTGAGCACTATGTTTAAAGGTTAGAGTATGAGGATTATTTCTCCATGGCATATTAATTAAAAAACATAAACGGGATTTGTGCGGGATAAAAATTGTTTCAAATATGAGGATGGGGCAGGTTGGCCCAAAAAATGACGGGGCAGGTTGGCCCACTCGATTTTTTGCCATTGTATGTATGAAATCGTTAAACCGTGTTTTATTTGTTCAATTTTTAGTGGCAATGAATGATGTAAAGTAACAAAATAAAAATTATTATAAATATCGATGTTATACTGGCCGTCATTGAGAGTTTATTGGAGGAAATTTTGCATCATAGATGAGCACGTGTGTTTGTTTTTGGGAAATTGATATCAGATATATGAATATGTTCTTATTGTTTTCTAAAACGTTCTAGTTCTTTGAATATCTGTGATTCGGGAAGATATGAAGTGTTTCCGCTTTTTTTTTTTTTTTTTTTTTTTTAAACATTCACACTTTTTTTCCCATTCACACTCACATTCACACAGTCTTTTCGGTAACTCAGGCCATATAAGACTTTTACGATAACCGTTGTATTAATAATTATATATTTTGGGGGTCCAGGCATTCTTATTTAAGCCATTTGGTATCCAAATGGTTAGCACGATAACCTCTACATGAACCCCCGAGGGCTAAGAGATTTTTCAAAAGAGCACAAATTGAGCGTTGGGAGAGAAAAGTTGGGACCCTTGTTGGGATACTCTTTTTGCCAACTTGCCAAGCCCAAGTAAGGTGTCTGCAATGCTCTTCATAGCATTCTGACTCTCATCTCCAACCTCTGGACCACGGTTATAACAGTGATTCGTAAATACAAAAGAAAAACTGAAAAAGGAAAAGTTCTTGAAGTCACGATATACTTTTTTTGATTTAGTACTCACTTATTACTGAAACTGTTGCAATAACCAATTATAATTTAAAATAAACTTTGTGTGTTAAAATTAGGTTGTTTTAAATTATTTTCTTGCATTTTTATTCATATAAAAATAACAAATGCCTTCCGGGCCAACCTGCCCCGAGGTCCGGGCCAACCTGCCCCGACCACGGGGCAGGTTGGCCCACTCAAATATTTTAGAAATAATTATTTTTTTTTAATTTTAACATCAATTTAGGAGACTTTTACGATGACTATTTGGTAGCTTAAGGTTACACCAACATTTTAAAATGAAAACATAAACGAAAATGATTGAATAAAAAATTTTATAAAAGAAATAAAAATTAGTGGGCCAACCTGCCCCGGTCTCCCCTAATGATAAAAAAAAACGATGTAATAATTCTTCATACTACTAAAAAAAAAACCGGAATGATGAAAATGCATGGATCGTTCTTTTATGGATGGATCTTTTAACCCAATTACCTCAACTGGTTTGTGGGAATAAGAACTATATATTTATTTCTTTTTTTTATTTATTTTAACTTCCTTTAAAGTTGAAGAAATAGTCAGAGATGTGGAATTTTCAGCATTATATTTATAGATCTCCAAGTGTGAAGTCGTTGTAGAATTATAACGGTATGAAATGTTTCCTATATACATTATGTACAGTGAGGGACAATATTAAGTCCCACCCATGCGTTTTCTACCTGTGGTTATTTCATTGTTTTAAAGAAATATTATTTATAAACTAAATTGTATGCTGGGTGTGTGAGATTGGAGTCGGGAGGAATAAAACCAGCGTCGTCGAACATCTTTACCCTTTTAATCTAAGCAGACGTTTCGGTAACAATAACGGTTGCCATCTTCAGTGCCAATGGAAGAGACACCTTAAAAAACTTTCATTTCAATAACGGTTGCCATCTTCAGTGCCAATGAAAGAGACACCTTAAAAAAACTTTCATTGGCACTGAAGATGGGAACCGTTATTGTTACCGAAACGTCTGCTTAGAATAAAAGTGTAAAGATGTTCGACAACGCTGGTTTTATTCCTCCCGACTCCAATCTCACACCCCAGCATACAATTTAGTTTATAAATAATATTTCTTTAAAACAATGAAATAACCACAAGTAGAAAATGCATGGGTGGGACTTGATATTGTCCCTCACTGTACTATTATCTGTTCCACCGGAAAAAATTCCGTGCCCCTTAAAAAAAAAAAAAAGGTAAAATGATTTCCATGAACGGGGAAAAAATTTCCCGAAGGGCCTAAAAATTTATTTCCACAAAAACAAAATTTTTGTCTTCCTAAAAAAAAAAAAAAAAACGTAAACAGCAGGGGGAAAAAAATTTTCCGCAGAAAAATTTTTTGAGTTCGGGCCCTCCCGCCCCCAAAAAAAAAAATTCTATATACGCCCCTCGGCTAGAAAAAATTTTGCGGTTTTTCAAATACTTTGAAATTTTAGCTCTTCCGACTCAAAAGGTTGCCGACCCCTGGCCTATCCTATATAAATAATAATAATAATGGTTTCTATTTTGTGGTTAGGTTTAGATGCTTGGGCTTTATTATTATATTAGCCTCTAATTAATTTAAATAAATATAAGATGTAAAAAAAAGGTATCCCTATCCAGTTTTAGTAAGAAATTAGAGAGCATGACTAAGTGAGGTGTGTGTGTGTGTGTGTGTGCGGTGGATTCTTTCAAGCCTTTCCCTTTCCTCTCCATCCCTCGCCCCTTTGCTCAAATGATTTATTGATGTTCTCGTTCGAATATCGAAGGGATGTATAATTTTTATGTTGCCTTCACACATCAAATGACATGTCAGACATATGTCGTCTACAAGCAACAACAAAAAGAAGCCGATATCAACTATAAACGTAAGAATTTAAATATAATTTATTAATTTTAGAATTATTTAATTATTTTTCGTGGGAGTTTTTTCAATTCAATTGGTTGGTTGGTGTTTGTGAGGAATTTCATTTGAAAACGAAATTGAGTTATTTTTACTTTTCTCTTACCTCTATATATGTTAATATATAGAGAGAGAAAGTATTGGATTAATGTCAAAAATTCGATGTCGAGATTTTGATGGATATACACGTTTTGAGGTCCCCTGAGTCCAAAAAAGTGGTTTTCGCGACATGGTCTGTCTGTGTGTCTGTGAACAAAATATATCAAGAACGAAAAGAGCTAGGAGGTTGAAATTTTATATTTAAGTTAGGCACCTCCATAGGAAGTGACCCGAAGCTTTTAAACAAAATCAGCCAAAGAGTACTAGTACTTTACTGATGCACTTTTTTCAGTTTTTTTTTTTTTTTCAATTTTCTTAAAATTTGCTCCAACGATTTTGATTAAAATTCAAAAATCATTTATTTTTTAGATGCTCTTTAAAATTTATATTCTCAAAAATCTATTTTTTGTCGACGTTTCGAGTGCCGATCGCACTCTTCATCAGGACAAAAATGATGTCAATTCGTCAGGTCGTTTGACATGGCAGTATAGCAACGTTCTAACCATTTTTACATTTACTTGAAGACTCTAGTATTTCGAGGTCTAGTATTTCGATATTCTCATTTTGCCATTGAAATTTTCTGAATAACACTTTACTTTTTGTACTTTATAGGAAAGATAGGAGAAATGTTTAAACGATACCCGTTATTTGTAAATATCGACTCTCTCAGTAGAAGTGTCTAACTCCATTTTTTTTCGAAAATCATTTTTTTGTATATTTTGTTAAAAAATATCATTCTCCTTATGCCCTGAACTAGGTAAGAGCGTAATTCGAAATTTTTCAGTTCGAAAAGTGTTTAACAGTGGCTCTAACAATGACAATGAAATGTTTTTTTGGCTCTCTTGAAAAATAAACAAGAATGGAGTTAGGCACTTTGCTAATTAGAACGTCGATATATCTATTGGGGGATCAGGCATTCTTATTTAAGCCATTTGGAACCAAATGGCTTAAATAAAATCATCGGACTGCCTGGGGTCCGAACCCTCGACCCTTAGGATTCAAGGCAGGCGCGCTACCAGCTACGCCAAGCTCGAGGGCATCAGTGGAAATATTATTTTAAATTTTCGATTAATTACATAGTCGACAAAAATTAACTTTTTTTCTTTCACAAGAATGAAGATATGAAATTCTAGAAGTATTTTTCATGCTGAATTCAAATATCAATTCAGTTTTTCCCCATCAGGCACAGTTTTAGAGATATAGAGCAAAATAGATTTTAGTAGAAAATGTGCATTTTTTTTTAGAAAAAATTTCTACCAGTGAGCGTACTTGTGTTTTTTCTGTGCTCACGTTTTTATTAATAATTTCGTTAATAATTAACAGATTTTTACGAATGAATGCTTTTTAGAAAGCCAAAGAACTATAGAATATCGTAAATATATGTTTTTTGCATTCAGGGATATCTAAAATTGTATTAGGGGTGACCAAAGCAAAAAATCTTGAAAATTTCGATTTTTCTAAACTTTAAGCCGTTTGAGGCACGTCTAAATGACCTCCGATTGGGATGAAACTTAAAATTTATATGTATTCTAACTATATGCATATTTCTACGGGGTGTCACGTTAAAAATAATTTGAACATTTTAAATAAAAGCCGTTTTAGAGCACATTTTCCACTAAAATCTATTTTGCTCTATATCTCTAAAACTGTGCCTGATGGAAAAATTCTAACTACATATCTGAATTCAGAATGAAAAATGTACTAGGTTCACTAATCAGATTTCTTGTGAAAAAAACCTTGTCGACTAGTGTTATAGGAATTCTTTTAATCCCCGTTTTTCAATTCAGATGGCATCTACCAACACTCAAACACTCTTCTCTTCAGATGAAATCACTTATATGGATCCATAGTTAGTAAGAGAATAATTGAATTTTGCCAAAAATAAAGATGAACTCAAGGACCTCTCCAAGGATCACATAGCCTATAAATTTATTTTATTTTATTTTTTGTAACTATAAATCAAATGTTAATTTTCTATCTGCGAGTGCAATTGGAATTTCGATCGATCAAAATGGCAATATACTGTATTTGATATTGAAAAAAAAAAAAAATCTTGAGGTTAGCATAAAATGCGTCTCTCAAGTCAGGTATTCAAAATCCGGTTTACGAAGAGATCAGGGGGTAAGGGGGAGCAGAGCAGGGAGGGGGGGGGCAATTTTGAAAATTAATGAAAATTCTATGTGAACTGAGAGAGACTTTAAGTGACATACAATGATACAGTATTTAAAAATCTGGTGTGACTGGTTGCACCAGATTTTTTGTGTCGACATATATTTAGTTTCCGGTGATATATTATATTCAAGAGAGAGAAATTTTATATTATTTAGAGTTTAAAAATTTACAGGTGGGGGGTTTATCGTCATCCCCGAAAAAATTTCTGGCTTCATCCCCTTTCACCTGGTATATAAAACCAATCAAAGAGAAATCAGGCGGGGTTTTAAATTTTGAATTAAGGTAATGTTTTTCCCTATTGAATACAAAATAGAAAACGCTCTACTAATAAATACTTTTTTTTTTCAATCTTATATAATTTGTATTCAAAAGAGAGACAGGGCTCTAAAGCATTCAATTACATAAAGAATGAATTTAAAAATAGTCAGCTACGTATACGTATAATAATAGCTTAATTTATCACTTATTTGATTCAAACTTTATTCTTATATACATTTGATGGTAATCAATTAAATATAAAACGCGCTCTTATAAATATTTAGTTATGCCTATCAGATATTAATAAATAAAAATATTTTATCAAGATCAAAATATTAAGAAAGTATGGTAGCGTAATTATTCTAAATTTAATTTTTTTTTTTTTAATCCCCTAAAGGCTTTATAAGATCTACAAGTTGAGAAAGGCGCGGCTTCGCCGCGCCCATCTCAACTTGGCCCTGGCGGGCGGCGTCTCGGTGCGTGATCAGTAGTTTTTCTCTTAATTTTAAAGCCCATATTATTTTCGCCTAAATGAAAATACAATGAATCAAGTTTAAAATTTGAGTATTCGCCCTGCCCGGCCTCTGGGTTTTGAAGGCCATGAGAAAATTACGGGCAAGAAGCAAGCCTAAATTTCCCTTTAATAAACTGATTAGAGCCAACGGGCATGCAAATGAAATCAGGCGGACAGGGACCTATTAAAAAAAATCAAGAATTTTAAAATAAAAATTTCGGGGGTGGGGCAATTGCACAATAAATCTTTAAACTTTTAAACCCCTTGATAGATATTCACTCAAGAATCTTAAATCCAAAAAAGCATGTTAATATTTGAAGAAACAGAAGGATTAAAAATTTCGGGGGGGGGGGGGGGGGCAATTACACAAAAAATATTTAAACTTTTAAACCCCTTGATAGATATTCATTGAAGAATTTTAAATCCAAAAAGCATGTTAATATTTGAAGAAACAGAAGAATTAAAAATTTCGGGGGGGGGGGGCAATTACACAAAAAATATTTAAACTTTTAAACCCCTTGATAGATATTCATTGAAGATTTTTAAATCCATAAAACCATGTTAATATTTGAAGAAATAGAAGAATTAAAAATTTCGGGGGGGGGGGCAATTACACAAAAAATCTTTCAACTTTTAAATCCCTTGATAGAAATTCATTGAAGAATTTTAAATCCAAAAAGGCATGTTTATATTTGAAGATATAGAAGAATTAAAAAATTTGGGGGGGGGGGGGGGCTGCCGAATTTAAAAAAACTCTGAAACAACGAATTTAGATTCTTATCAAGGGAAGGCTTTAGGGAAGAAACCAAATTGATATCTCTCCTGGTTAAAAAAAAAATTTGAATTTGCCTCTCCGGCTCCGCCCTCTCTGTATTTCGCCAATCAGCGCTATCCCTGAGGCCTGATTGGTTCTTTCACACATCGGACACGCTTTTTAGCGCTTTATTATATAGTATGATGGGAATATTCAAGGTGTTATTCCGCTTCTTAAAACAATTATTCATGTCAATTCTCTAAAAACAGACGTTAAAATTTAAAATAAACAAATGGGTGTTAAAAAGTAATGTAGAAACAATCAGCGTTAAAAAAATGCTATTTTCTAAACAAAGTTTTAACAGCGATGTTACACTTGTTGCTTTATTTCAAAGCTATCAAACCTTACTTTTTAGGTTAATGACGCCATGTTTATTTTAAACACGACGTTAAAATATTAATACCACCCTCTAGACATGGCATTAATTGTTAACACTATTTACTAAATGTTAACGCTTTGTCTTTAAAGTTTTTGTTTACAGAATAGCTATTTGAGGCAAGGAAGTGATTTTGAATAGCATTTTTTTAACGCTGATTGTTTTTACATTACTTTTTAACACCAATTTGTTTATTTTAAATTTTAACGCCTGAATAAATTGGAAAAAAAAATTTTTAATGTGTAAAAAGTTCCAAAGGGAATCGAAATTATAAGGATTTGACATTGGCTCTATGGAAGGAAGAACCGGAAAGTGAATTTGAAAAATCTGAAATACTACATCAGTAAAGTGTAGGCTACTTCAAACAATTTTCTCGAAAAGTTTTACTGATATTCTTTTTAAAGGACATATGGAAAAAGTGCATCAGTAGTAGTACTTTTTGGCCGATTTTGTTCAAAAGCTTATTTTCAAATTACTTTCTCGCTATATATTACATATAGAGGTAAGAGAAAAAAACAAAAAACAAATTATCAGTGGGCCCGGGGATCGGGGATTTATCAGTAAGCGTCACAGCTCTCATTATTTATATTTAACAGCAACAAAGTTGCGAATTAAGAAAAAAATAAAGCAGAGGTGGAAGTAGCCAATCCATTTTTCAATTAATAGATAGTTGTGTGTGTGTGTGTTTGGGCACGCATGGATGGTCAAAAGCAGTGTTCATTTCGCCAACGATCAAGGTCTAGATGAAGGATTTTTTGTGGAGGGGGGAGGGGATTGATTGCATGTACCTAAAAATGGCCATTGATCTCTCGTGTTGATTATCGGTCTTTATAAATCAACAAAGAACAAAAAAAGATAATATCGAGAGTTTAATGGTTATGTAACTGTAAAAGTTATTTATTTGAAGGTCTTAACAAATGCTATTGATTAATTAAATATACGAGACGGCGTCTATGAACAACTCGAGCCGTATTTATTTAAATTAATTGGGAGACATTATAATTTTATAATATGATCCCGATCATGAATCTTTTTTATTGAATGCTCTTAAATGAACAAATTTGAAGATCTGATAATAATAAATATGAAGGGGTCTGTTGAAGAATTTTTTAAATTTTCGATAATTTTATTAAAATTAACTTTAACTTTCTCGTACCTATATATGGACCAAGTTATGCATAAAGGAACCAAGCGCCATTATGATTGAAATTGAGATAAGACCGCATTATTACTCTGAACTTTTTTTGTATAAAACAACAAAACAAGTCATTGCCAATGGGTTTGTTTACAATTGTGCAAATAAAATACCCCATATCTCAGATTTAGGTTTATGGCGTTTGGTTCCTTCGTGCATAACATCATCTATATGTAATATATAGTGGAGAAAGTATTGCAATCATGTAAAAAATTTTATGTCGATTTTGATGGAAGTACATCTTTTGAGGTCCCTTGAGCCCAAAAAAGTGGGTCCCGCAAATTGGTCTGGGTGAGTGTATCGATTTTAAGCATGAAGGAATTGAGTTACGAGGTTGAAATTTTATATTTAAATTAGGCACCCTCCTAAGTCGTGAAAATAAGCATTTGAACAAAATCGGCCAAAAATTATTAATACTTTACTGATGTACTTATTCAGTTTTTTAGATTTTCTCAAAATTAGCTCAAACGATTTTGTTTAAAATTCATAAATCAACTATTTTTTAGATGCTCTTTAAAAAGTATATCAGTAAAATTTTTCGTGAAAATTGTTTGAAGTTCACTTGACTGATGTAGTATTTGAAATTTTTCCAATTCACTTTCCGGTTCTTCCTTCCATAGAGTCAATGTCAAATCCCCATATGGGATATTGGTTCAGGGAAAAATACGTTTTGGTCCGGTTTTTGAGTTATTAATTATTAAAGTTACGATTTCTCCCATAGGAAATGTATAGAGAAATATTTTTAGTATTCTTTGCGTTGATGTATTCTATGTAGACAAAATCCTCAAGCAGGCACTAGATTAGAATATAGCAACGATAATTTATTTACGCCCTTAGGCTGAGTGTAGCGGTTAGCGTGGTAACCTTCTAAACCGAGGGCCGCGGGTTCGGATCCCAGGTTTTAAGTCATTTGGATATTGCCGAGAAGACTGTGTGGATGTGTGTGTGAATGTGAGTGTGAATGGGAAAAAAGTGTGAGTGTTAAAAAAAAAAAATAATAATAATAAAAAATTAATTTACTATTAAAATGTTTAATGTCAAGAAAATCTACAGTGAGAGCGCCCCTTTGAATTTACTACTGTAAATTGGAAGTACCTACTCAAGTTTGAAACTAATTTGTTAGAATCATCAAAAACTCAGTCGAATTTTTTAACAATTACTTTCTCTACTTACGAGAAAGTAAGTAAAAAAAAAGAGTTGATGATATTTTTATCTCTTTCGAAATAATAAACTCATTACGATCTTTAATAATTATAAATTCATGAATGAAAATCCTTTAGGCGTTAGCCGGTTCATAATAGACAATAAAAGTGAATAAAAAAAAAAAAAGGATATTGTTACCAACGATGAATGCAATATTTTCTAGTTCATTTATTTTATTTGACGCTCTCTCCCAGGCTATAATTATTTCCAGGTCGATGCTATCCTACACACAAAAAGGGCCTTTTTTCTTATCAGAATATCTCGCCCTCTCACTGTGACGAAAAACAACTCCGCAATTAGAATAGGTATCTCAAAAAAAAAAAATGTTAAAATTAATCAGAACATTGATTGGGAGAGTTCAAACCATTAAAGATGGGTGTTGTCTGTCTGTCTGTCTGTTGTATATGTATCCTTTTTTTTTTTTTTTCTTAAAAAAAATAAACCCACTCAATCACTCACTAAAAAAAAAGAGGTTATCTGAAACCCTCCAAAAAAGTGTCTAATTTTAAACCTGAGAGAAACAAGATCTATATTTCCAGTAGGTCAATAGAAATAGCCTAAACTAGCAGGATCGAATAGCGCTATTCAATCGATTATAAAAAAAAAAAAAAATGACAGATTGACTATCAATTAAATAAACGTATTTCTATCAAAAAAAAAAAAAAAAAAAAATATCGATGATGTGGACATCAACATCCTTCTTCGTCAAACTTTTATTTATTTATATGTTTAGTTGGATATATAAATAAATAAATAGACTTGGAACGTTTGAGAGGTTTTTAATAAAAAATCAATTAATCAAGGAGGAAAAAAAACCTTTGATGATGTGGTGAAACTTAATATGGACCGTTTATTTTGAAAGTGGTGTAAGTCCATTTTCTATTGTTTCGAGAAAATGAAAGGTTTGCATATCTGTTAATTTAAAAATCTAGGCAAATGATATGAAGTCGGTGAATGTTTCTACTTCTTTATCAGTGTCTAATTTAGTTATATAAATTTGTTTTAGGCGAATTTGACTAAACTATTATATAATTACAAGCTGCCAATGGACTTACACCAATTTCAAAATTAACCAACTGTAAACTTCGTTGAATTTCAATTTTGAAAAATCAAATATTACTCAAAATATACTTCATATTAATTCAATATTCTTTACAAACTAATGACACGATATAAAATGGGAGTAGTATTTTTAATTTTAAACGTTAATTACATTGTTAAAATTACAAGATATTCGTAGTATTTACTTATCCTCTGTATATGGATGGGAGAGTGTTGAAATATTTATGATGTACCGGAAGAAATAACTGCTTGATATCTTTATATTAATAAGTAACCTATTCTCGTAACCAGTTGCGTCATTTCAACTTTTTCTTAGAGGGGGGGCAAACTTTTTTTTTTCAATTTCTCACTTCAATTTTCTTACAAATAGCTATCTCAAATTTGGCCAAAAGGTATTTAATTAAATTAATTTTTTTTAATTTTGTACAGTTTCGTAGATATATTTTATTTACGTAGAATAATACCTAGGGAGGAGAGGGGGGGGGGGGGCAAATACCCTTCCCCCCTACAAATGACCCCTCTGTTAGTAATTCTTAACGAGTTTATTAACAAATGCACAATAACAGACAACCATCTGCTAAGCTACCTACCTCAAATTGGACTTACACCACTTTCATAATCAACGATTATGCAACTTCTTTACCGTCCAACTTTCAATTGTACAAAACATGGGAATTTTTTAAGGAATTTGCCACTAGCTAGTTATACATAGAAAATTTACATAAAATTAAATATGAATTATGTGATATCTCAGATTTTTTAAAAATTGGACTTACACCACTTTCAAAATAAACGGTCCATATATAGATAATCAGGGTGGAAATGGGGACCATCGCTACCCTCTCTCCATCTAAAAAAACGCTTTTTTTTAAATAATATCTCTCTATATATTTTAAAATGGGTTGAGTTAATTATTTATATGAGGGCTCAGTTGTTATAAATCTACAAATTTTGAAAAAAAAAAAAAAAAAAAAACATCTCCTTAATCTCAACAAATTTTCTGAAAGTTTGTCTGGTGATTTTATGAAAAAATTAAGATCCCCTGTTTTTCGTTTCAAAATTCTAGCAAATTTGCTAAAACAAACGTAGACAGACCGACAGATAAGGACAGACGGACACTACCCTATTATTATATATAGATATTTTTTAATAGAAACTTTCATAGTTCAAAGCTAGAAAATTTCCAATAAAGACTTTCATTTTCTTTTATAAAAACAATGAAATAATCACAGAAGTAGAAAACGCATGGGGTCCGAACCCGCGTCGTTTGGTATACGAGGATTATACGCTAACCTCTACGCAACCCCGAGGGCTGTGAGTTTT
>JAKCPI010015112.1:0-37714 GCA_023213315.1 Euborellia annulipes | reverse complement strand
TTAGTCGGAGTATGGTCTCTCAAACGAGCAGGTGGCCGAATTCAAGGAGGCGTTCATGCTCTTCGACAAGGACTAGGAATGCTTTACCATCACTATGGCAGAATTGGGTGTGGTCATGCGCTCCCTGGGTCAGAGGCCTACAGGTAAATATATAACTCCTTTTTTTCTTTTCTTTTTTAAGCTTTAAATTAAATTTCTAAACTCATTAAAATACAAGGATTGTTTAAAGTTAAGCAAAACACATTTTATTGTATTTATTTTTTATACGATTTCTTTTTTTATTTAACTTATCAAAGATGATCTCTTTAATGACTATTAGCTATAAGTTATTTTTAATAGGATGATTCCGCCAAAAAATAATTTGAAGAAATGTATTTATTTTTGTTCAGTGTATCAATTAAATGAGTGAACGATGACGAATTAGACATTTTTAAGTAATATGTCTAGGGTTGCCACCAGTACTTTATAATAAAAAATCCGTATACATTATTTCGGGTAATTACTTAACAAGAAAAAATAAAGTGCGTAAAAATACTTTATTTCGCATGATTTGGTTTTTCTGGAATTCAAAAAAGTTTGGACCTAAGCATTTTTTGCGTACAAATAAAATTTTCTACTTCATAAAAATGGCAGCAAGTATTTAATAAGACTGAGTGATTCAAACTTGTATAAAGTAATTTCATTTTTTGCAGAAATCTTTTAAAAGATATTACATTATAACAAGAAAGTCAAAAAATTCTCTAAAATGACAGTCGCTTGCATATTTAAAAATAAGGAAGTCACGAGACTCAGAGCAGTCTCGGCAACGTCGCATAAAACAATACTCATTTCTCGTTGTCAGTTACATTTTTTTTTTCCATTTTTACGATATTTTTTCTCGTAAATCGTCCATTGTATTTAAACTGATTTGCATTAATCATTGTAATATATTAAATAAAATAAAATAAAATTGGAGGCTTTTAAGATTTAAAATAGATAGTTGATGAATGCAATGTTTGCCAGTTCTATATTACGTGAAAAACTTTGCTCAAGTCCAAAAGTCATTTATTTATTATTTTTGGTAATTAAATTATTAACTTAATCCAATTATAAACTCTGATAGATCACGGCTAAATTATAAGAAGGAATTTTGGCATTCAAATTTTTAATTTTATTAAAAAAAAATTTAGATTCTATTATGACTTACGCGGTACAATCCGAACAACCTTAATCACCTATGTACTTTAATTGCAAAAAAAAGATCACAACCCTAACTACAACCTCGAAAATGATTCCATATATTTTTATTATTTAATATATTGGAAGGCGAAATGCCATCTTGTTCCTTCCTGTCAGATCGTCTTCATATTAGATCCAAGATTATAAAAAAAAAAAAACATTCAATATTTGAAAATTCTAAATTCAATACGTGTGTAAGTGTCAAGTGATTTTATTAAACATTCAAATTTTATATGTCTCTCGAAAAGAGCATTTTATTATTTAATCGGGAAATATTTTTCTTTAAAAGATTTTATGAAAAATAAAAGAGACGTACAAATTGTGAGATCAAAAACAATAATATAGAACGATCAAAGAAGAGGAAAGAATCAAGGGCGGATACAAGGGGGGGGGGTAAAGGATGTTAATTTTATTTAATTAAAGAATTTAAACATTTTATTTGTAAAATTCTTATAATTGGCAATAGGAGCTTTGTTTATTTTCAAATTCCCTTTTTTTATTTTAAAAAAAAAATCCCCACCCGCCCCACCACAACCACTTTTTCCTTATTAGTTTTAACCCACAAGGGGGGGGAGGAAAAAAAAATTTTTCCGAAACGTCACCCTTTCGGGTTTGCCTCCCAAGGCCCCCTTTTCTTCCCCCCCTTTCCCTCCCACTTCCATTTAAAAATTAATACTTAATATGCGAATATTAGCCACAGCCAGCAAGTATAAAATTTTTATATAAATTTATATTTTTTACCAATACAAATTTGTATGTTTATTTTATTTTATAAAATGGGTGGGGAGGGGGAGGAGTCATACGATTAAATATTTTTAAGGGAGGCGTGGTAAAATAAAGTTAAGAAACCACTGGGTTTTGCACAATAAAGTTTATGATTGAGGGAGGGATTTAGAGAAAAGAAGGCGGAAAAAATAGAAACAAATTTTTTTTTTAAAGGAATTTAACTCCCAGATCATAAAATAATTAAATACATTTATTTGTTATTGGTCCTTTAAAATAGCCAATCAAAATAGAGAGAAAAGAAAAAATAAAAATAAAATGGCGGATTTCATTTCTCTTTTATTTTAAAGAGCTTTAGTAATATTTAAAAAAAAAAAAGTTTTTAAAAATGGCGATTAGGAAAATTTTATTGCGATCTGTTTGGCCCCAAGTGTATTCACTCAAATACATGTATTGGAACGTTTATAACTTGAATCCCGAATATTGGATCTTTTTAATGGAAAGATTTAACCCAGGGGTGGTTAAAAGGTAAGGAAATGGTAAATAAAGAAATAAAAAATCTGGTATACAAGAGGAAAGTGGTCTTCAGAATATTTCAATGGCAAAATGAGAATATACATTTTAAAGAGCATCTAAAAAATAATTGAATTTTAATCAAAATCGTTGAAGCAAATTTTGAGAAATGGGCTTTAAGCGTTAAGAATTTTAATATTTTTTTATTTAATTTTCATAAATAGAAAGAGCCCAATTGAAAAAATGAAAGCGTTAATGGCCCCAGTAGCGCCCTCAATTGCAAGAAATTCGGATCAATTCAAAATAAATCATTTAGCGATTAGTTAACTAAAAGTAGAGTAGTCACTCTATAATTAATTATTTATTTTCTTCCCAACTTTTCTTTTTAAGCTAGGAAAAAATTTTATAGAAAAAAAAAAACAAATTCCCAATGGATGTTAGCTTCTTTTTTTTTGTCGACTAGAAACTTTGTGGGTCAATTTCATTTATTACTTGAATTTCGACAAAATCTTATCCGACAACAAGAAAGTTTGTTAAAATTAAACAGAAAGTTGCGTGTTTTTTTTTCAAATGTTTACATTCAACCCAAGAAGTGGTCCATTTCATTTTGGTGTAATCCGTTATTTCTAGAATGCTGTTAAGAGAATTTATTTTTAATCTCCAACTCTTAACATTTCTATTTTATGGTAAATAATCAAGAAATTAAATATTTATATTTCCCGTCGCTTTAATGAATTCAATTAACTTGCTTTTATTATATTTAGATGTCAGATGCATCCCATAAAGTTTTATAAGTTTATTCAAAGTAGTGACTGCATCAAGGCTCCATTGAGTTAAATCAAGGGCGGATATTAAGGGGAAATTACCCCTCTGCCTTGAGGCTAGGAAAAAAATATTTTTTATTTAATTTCTACAAGCACACCTTCGGTAATCGAAAGTTGTGTTCTGTGCTTGTCACACCAGATTTTTAGATGAGCAACGCATAATATTTATGGTGAGATTGGTATTATTATATTATATACAGGGTGTCCCAGGTGACACGCACCCCATTGTTGGGATCGAAAGAGAAAAATATTCAGAGCCCAAAAATCCACGTTTGGAATTTTTTGATTAAGTAGTTAATTAGTAATTAATTAATAAAAGTGACCAATCAGGAGCGCGCTACAGAAGAATAGAAAATAAGTAAGATAGTAGTAGATAAATGACAGAAAAGCTTCACGTAAATTGTTTTTGTTAATTAATAAAATAATAATCTATATATAATAATTGCGGAGTGTCCGTCTGTCTGTCTGTCTGTCCGTCCGTCTGTCTGTCCGTCTGTCACGCTCTGTTTGACCAACTTCCCGTTGGAATTTTGAAACGAAATTTTGCAGACTTATAGAGGACGTTATGGAGAGTCCCGGAAAAATACTCGGGTCCCGAAATTCCTATAACTTTTCGAGTTATTAATTCCTAAAGTTACGATTTCTCCCATAGGAAATGTACAGAGAAATATTTTTGTATTCTTTTCATTTGTGTATTCCATGAATGTAAACAAATCCTCAAGCAGGCACTGGACTGGAATACGTAGTAATAATAATTTTCTTCCCGTTAAATAAGAATGCCTGGACCCCATATATGTATATTAATTTAATAACGGATATCGTAAAAAGTCTTATATGGCCTGAGTTGCCGAAAAAGACTGTGTGAATGTGTGTGTGGGTGTGAGTGTGAATGAGAAAAAAGTGTGAGTGTTTAAAAAAAAAAAAAAAAAAAAAAAAATAATAATTTTCTTTTATAATTAAGAAAAGGCGAGGGTCCGCCGCAGGCGGGCCCGAAGCCAGCTGGCTGGGGGGTCCAGGGGGGCGTAGCCCCCGCCTCCTAGACGCTCAGCCCGTTTCTCATATTTAAGGCGAGGGTCCACCGCAGGCGGCCCGAGCCAGCTGGTGGGGGGTCCAGGGGGCGTAGCCCCCTGTCTCAGACGCTCAGCCCGTTTCTCATATTTAAGAGGCGAGGGTCCACCGCAGGCGGGCCCGAGCCAGCTGGTGGGGGTCCAGGGGGGCGTAGCCCCCTGCCTCAGACGCCAGCCCGTTTCTCATATTTAAGAAAGGCGAGGGTCCGCCGCAGGCGGCCCGAGCCAGCGTCTGGGTAGTCCAGGGGGGCGTAGCCCCCGTGGCTAGACGGAAGCCCGCCGAAGGCGGGCGGCGCGGCTAGTAATAATTATTATTAAAGTACAAAAATAATAATCTCAAAATAAATGACAGACAAGTTTCAGCTGAATTGTTTTGGTTAATGAATGAAATAATAATAATAATTTTTGAAATACAACAATCAACTTAGGGGATTAGTGACAAGAAAGCTTCAGACGAATTCTTTTGGTTAATTATTAAAATAATAATAATTATTATTATTTTTTTTTCATTAACAAAAACAATTTAGCTAATGTTTCTCTATCATATTCAGCTGAACCTTCTCTGTCATTTATCTAAATTGTTAGTGCAAGCTTCAATTATCTATATCAACCTCATCAACGAAACACATTCTTCAATGTTAAAATAATGTGTTTAATAATTATATTATTAATACAATTTAATTTTATATGTGAGTTTGTTTCTCATTTTTTTTTATCCATTAGGTTATAAAAAGGTCAAAAAAAAAGTCACGGAATCACGTTTTTTTGACGTTTCAAAATGTCGTGTCATCGGTCTGTGACATTAGTCCGTGATTTTTAGGTCATTTTGTCGTCAAACATAACGTCATTTCTGGTCAGTCTCTGACCAGTTTCCGACGTCATTTTGACGGGTCTCTGCTAGCTGGGTAATTAACTACTTAATCAAAAAATTCCAAACATGGATTTTTGGGCTCAGAATATTTTTCTCTTTCGATCCCGATAATGGGATGCGTGACACCTGGGACACCCTGTATATTTTTCTCTAGTGGAGAAATCTAAAATAATTCAGATACAAAAAGTTATCAATAATATACAAATAACGCAAAGACAGCGGGTCAAGACAAACAACGAGATGTTGCCCACCATAAGAGAGAAAAAAATCTGACCCATTCATCTCTATGTAGATGAATAGATGAAATGAATTGATGAAGAGGTCATCATGTTTTGTTTGGTCAATCTTAAACATATTTATCCACACTATATAGATGAAAACCTATTAAGATTTTAATATCATCAGATAAATATTTAAGTAATGATTCCGATGTTATCATAAATATTTATCTAAAAAAAATTGATTTTTTTTTATTATCGTTAACATTTGATTTTACGATTTAAATAAACAATTCTTAATTAAAATTTAATAATTAATCAATTTTTCCATTTATACCTTATCTAATAACTACTGACCCTAAACCGAAACTAAAATAGCGATAAGACTTTTTGACTAAAGCCAAGACTCACGAAGCATGCATTTAATCCAAAGTTCCCCTGAACATCGTTTGAAAAAGCCTTTCCACAAAAAATGTATAAGACGTTATCCTCTTCTGCTGATACTGTATTTCACCCATAGGGTTTGCGCTTCCACATTACGAGCATCGCCACAATGAGGATTTAAGGATAAAAATACCCTTTATTTTGAAGCTAGGAATTTATTTGATTGCAGACTAAAGCGCATTTATTGCTTAACAATAACTAGAAACAAAGGCGTAACTAGCCTTTGAGGGGGGGGGGCGAAGTTCAACTGGGGCGCCATTTTTCGTCCGACCTTTTTTTTAGTATTCGCATCTAGTTCCAGCTTTTTTGTAATTTTTCTCCGGATTTGTGATATAAAATGAATTTATTATGAAATTAAAAAAAAAGCCGCAGATTTAGGTAAAAAGCCGGATGCGCTAGGGCGGTATCGAGGGGCGCCAAAGGCTTGATCCGCCTGGGGCGGGCTCCCCCTTCGCCCCCACCTAGATACGCTACTGGGTAGAATAAGTGGTCAAATATTTTTTTAAAATCTTACCTCCAACATTTGAAAAATCTAAAAAACTTCAAACAAGTATTTCAAAGACAATAAACCAAGACCGTGATTGTCAGGGCGTCTACAGGCTTACTAAAGAAACACAGTAAGCATTTGATGCGATCACCTCTAAATTACAGCACCTCTTCAAGCCCTACAGGTGCATGTCATATAATTTAAAAGGGGTGTTTATAAAATAGAATAAACAATACAATATAAAAGATTTAAAAAATGTTATTTGGGGTCTTAGATCCGCGTTCCACCCTCACAACTGCAGTGGCACTAAACTCTGACATATTTGTGAGTAATTCATTGATTTTATTTAACAAAATAAAAATTAATTTAGTTAAGTTGTTTATTTTATTATCCACAAATCTTTGTAGATTTTTTTTTTTAGATAAAAATATGTTTTTATTTGTCTTAGTTCTAGTTATTTGTCAATTTTGAATTTGTATTCAATATTTGAAATAAAAATCCAACTCCAAAGAAGTAAAAAGATTTCTCCCTTTTCTTAGAGTTGAGATAGAGAATTTCACACAACGACGCTTCTTGTTTTAGACTGAGAATAATAATAATAATTAACATCAGAAAAGAATGCTCACTGATGCACAGCACACAAAATAAGAGAATTTAGATTGACTAAAATATCAAAAAATAGATAGGAATAAATTTTTTTATCATTTCCTGGAAGTTAGGTTTTCTGCATTTCTTTTTGTTCATGTTGGTTGCCTATAAATCAGGAGCATGAGAATATTTCTTGAGTAATTGTCAAAAATACACGTCTTGGCATCCACTCTGTTGATGATTAAATGAGTATTTATAGAACAGGCATCCATATATGGCAAATAACTTCTAGATTTCATATGTGGATACTTTCTCATTTAATTACCCAGGGGAACAGAAAAATTTCCTTTTTTTCTGCGGCAGAGGCTTATGAAGTCAATTTAAATAGATATGATGACGAAGTAGTTAGTCAGCCTATAAATTATTTTGTTTGAATGGACTCTGTTTTTCAGGATAAACCGGACCAAAGACACCAAAGGAAATTCCGTACAGAACGTTCTTCTTAACTCTTATTGATATGTTTTTGATTTTTTTATCTTTTTAACACTCCCACTCACACACACATAGTCTTCTCGGCAACTTAGGCCATATAAGACTTTTACGATAACCGTTATTAATGAATATATCTATTGTGGGCCCAGACATTATTATTTAAGCCATTTGGTATCCAAATGGCTTAAATAAAATCATCGGACTACCTGGGGTCCGAACCCGTGACCCTTTGGTATACAAGGCAGGCGCGCTACCAACTACACCAAGCCCGAGGGCGTTTTTAAATAATTAATTTTATTATTCTTTGTATAATTTATAGCACTTTGTTTGCTTGAAATCATTTGATAATTTTAAAACAAACGTTTTTAAAAAAATATTCTCCTTCTATAATGTAATTTTCGCCCTCGGGCTTGGTGTACCCTGAACCAAGGGTCGAGGGTTCGGACCCCAGGAAGACATTTAGATACCAAATGGCTTAAATAAGAATGCCTGGACCCAAAATTCATAAATATTCAAATAACGGTTATCGTCAGAGTCTTATATGGCCTGAGTTGCCGAAAAGACTGTGTGAATGTGAGTGTGAATAAGAAAAAAGTGTGAGTGTTAAAAAAAAATGTAATTTCCAGTCTAAATTGGATTGCCTTTACCTCAAAAAGTAGAGTCAATTCAACAAAAATATTATTATTTTCGTATTCAGCTGACCAAAATTAACTAAGATTGTTTAATAACCCCCATCAACTCTGCCCTGTGTTATCAACTTATTCTCGTAGTCCAAATTCAAGACATTTAAATATATTCCTATTTTTTGAAAATTAAACCACTAATTTTTCAAGAATTATTTCTTAAAGATCTATTTATCATATAATTGAATCAGTGCGAAAAAAATGGGAAAGAAAAATGTATAGAAAATTGAATATTGAATAATTGTTAAACTAGCCTATTTATGTGCACTAGTGACATTTCTTTATACTAATTTATATTATTGTATATATCTTGTTAGTAAATTATATGTCCAGCTGTAATTTAAATGTAAATTTTAGTATCCAGGGCCGTGCTAAGTAAGCAAGCAAGCATTTTTGCCTCCCTTGCAATTTATGTTATCAATACATTTTCTGTTTAGTTGTGATGTAACAGTAACCTTTTTAAGGTATTCAGGGCCGGTTGCTTCACATATAATCAACTAGCAAGCTAGTTAATTAGATGTGAAGCAACCGACCCTTAAATGAGTTAGTTTTACATCAAATTATTTAAATAGAATAGAATAGAAGAACTTAAAAAGGTCACAGAGTGACCGAAACTTTGTGTTCAATATAAATATACTATAGTTAAACCGAGAATTTTTTTTTTTTTTTTTAGTTGAAAAGTAGGCCTACTAGCAATCTCGGTGCAAGCATACCAAAATCTGCGCCTTCTGGCACGGCTCTGTTAGTGTATAATCATCTATTTAATTTTTAGTAAGGGATGATAATTTTTAAATTTTATTATTTTAGATCTTTTAGTAAATAGAATAGTGGTCTCCAAATTATCCAAGAACTTTAACGGACATCGGGGTCCATTATTAACACACCCCCCTTTCTTCATACATACAAATAAAAAAGAGTTACATTAAAACCCCTCTTAACCGGTCTGGTCGAGACCGAGACCCCGGTTAATCCGAGGTTTCGGTGAAAAATTGATTTCTATTCATGTTCATGAGACATTTTCTTTTTCCTAACTCGCTCATTTTTGTTTAAGAGCATCTCAAGCCTGTTTTATTAGTAGAAAAATAGACTGGGAAGCAAGCGAGTAAACAAACTCCCCCCTCTCTCTCTTCACCATCTGAACGAACATATTGCACCACACAGCTTATTAAAAAAAAAAAAAAAAAAAGGTTTTTTTTTTAAAAACTTCAAAATTTTTTTGGGGAAAATAATTTTTAATAAATTTTAAATAAAAATAAATCCTCATTTTATTTCACACTATTTATTCAGCCAAGAAATTTAAAGTTGGAAAACGTCATTTTATTTTATTAAATGACGTTTTCCAACTTTAAATTTCTTGGCTGAGGATGGCTGTGTGATGCGGCCGAAATATCCCAAAGAAATTTTAATTTATTAACAAACCAGAGCCGACGTTTCGGTCACATATGGGACCATCTTCAGGGCCAGGTTAATGTCTGAAAATACATATAATCCTCGCCAAGTATATATTTGGCAGACATTAACTTAGCCCTGAAGATGGTCCCATATGTGATCGAAACGTCGGCCCTGGTTTGCTAATAAATTGAAATATAACTAGATGCTTGCTCATTCCATTCTACCTAATTGATTATCAACACTCAGCTATATACCTCCTTCAAACAAAGAAATTTTGTATATTTGGAAATAAAAGAAAATGAGGATTTATCTTTTATTTTAAAAGTAATTTATGTATAATATATGTAATAATCAAAATAATGCATGATAAATATATGTAATTTATAATACTAATGGGATAGGCCGGTTAATCCGAGGGCATTCCGGATAAGAGGGGTTCTACTGTATTTCAAAATCCAAGGTCAACAATTCGCTCATAGGATGAATTATTTTTGTATTTATATTTGCATTTTATCTCCTCCCGGCGACTATGCCAATGAAACATATGTAAAAAAAAGTTTAAATGTTTTACTAATATTCTTATGTGTAAGAGATAACAAAAATTAACACATTCTACTACTATATTTTGATAAAAAAAGATATCCTATCAGAGATGAATAAGCAAGAAATTTTGGAGGCCACTAAAATAGATCAAGAATACACTATCTTTTAAGAATGATACACTAAACAAAAAAAACAAAGAATAGTTTTAAGAAATAAAAAAATAATTATTCACACGCCTTCTTTTTTATACTATTCAACAAGTTGATTTAGTCATTAGTAATATTGTATAGGCCCTTTATTTGGATTTGATTGTTGCTTTTTATAATTATTCATTTGATAATAATAATTTTATTAAGGCCGGAGCTAATCGTGAATGACGTCATTTAGATGTAGTGTAGCCTGGCCATAAAGAAAATATTGTAATAATGTGTGAATTCTTCTTGATATTAATAGAAACGGAACTTCGAGATATGGTGAACGAAGTGGACCAAGATGGCAATGGGACAATTGAATTCAACGAATTTCTACAGATGATGTCAAAAAAGATGAAGGGAGCCGATGGGGAGCACGAATTACGTGAAGCGTTCCGTGTCTTTGACAAGAACAACGATGGACTCATCTCGTCAACGGAACTACGTCACGTGATGACGAATCTTGGAGAGAAATTGAGTGACGAAGAAGTTGACGACATGATCCGGGAAGCCGATTTGGACGGTGACGGCATGGTCAATTATGAAGGTGAGCAACCTATTAAGGTTTTCTAAATAAACCCTTTATTAATTTGTTGCAATTCCAGAGTCAGCTGTTTATTTCTTTCTATTACCCTATATGGACCCTGTTACGCAATTGTGTGTCAAGCGCCAGGTTCAGAGATTTGAGAAAATTAACATTAAAGTTTTTCTGATTTAAATTGTTTTGATTAGATTATATATCATTTTTTTTTTTTTTTTGTCAATTATGCAAGTAAATACTGTAATTATTGCCGATATTCATAAATTATTTCTAAAAATACGACTAATTTAGAGAAAAACAATAAAATATAAAAAATTATTATTGCAAAATTCTATAAGTCCAATTATATTTGTAAAAATGCTTCAAAGTCTCTTGACACATGATTGCAAATTAATCTATGCACTATTTATATTAATTATCATCTCCGAAATTGATTATTGACAACCTTCTCAATGATATTGTTCACCAGGCTATATCCCACCTCCATCATTATTTTAAAAAAATTTCATTTAATTAAAATAAGATAAAAAATTTTAAAAATCAGAGGGCTTAGAGAAGGGGGACTTACCCCCTAAATGACGCCATTGAATGAATCCTTTAATACTTAATGAACGAAACTTGCAAATTGGAGCAATTGGACATTTTGGTTGTCTATCTTCCAGTAACCATTCGCGAAAGAATTCCCAGATAGCACAGTACGTCTTATGTACGTACATAAGACGTACTGTGCTATCTGGGTTGTAATTTAATAAAACAAAAAAAAAAATATTCAAATCACAAAAAAAAAAAGGAAAAGAAAATAATACCAATTTTATTTTTCAGAATTTGTAACAATCCTAACTTCAAAGAATTAGTTGAATTGGATGGAAAAAAAAAAACTTTAATGAAGAAAGAAAAAAAAAAAAAAGAGGAAGACAACGACGGATGAAGATGAAGAAACTACGGACTGGAATTTTGATCAGCAAGACAGACAGACAGACAGGGTCATCAAAAAATAAAAATAAATTAATAAATAAATATAAGCTATATTATGCAACGGAGAACACCATTAAAAAAAAAAATAATAATATTATCTACCCAAGAAATGAACAAACAAACGGGTAACTTTACACTCACACTCACACACACACACGACACATACACATTTACACTTGGATCTTTGGGACGTATAAAGATTCGTCCCAAACAAAAAAAAAAAAAAAAAAAAACTAATAATAATAATAATAATCCTGAGGGTTGTTGTTTGCTCTGAGTTTTTAACATCTTTTTTCCTCCTCAACTCCAAATCTTTAATTTCCGCCCTTTTCAAATCAAATAATAATAGATAGAATATATTTATATAGATTTTAATAGGTGACAATAATATTTTTTTAAAAATATATATTTATAAAGGAGAAAAAAAAAATTAATAATATTTGATGTGATGATGATATTCTGTTTCTATATCTATCTTTTCCTCATTCACTTTTATTTATTTCTATAAATCCCTCACATATAACAGACATACACACTAGGGTGGTCCTCATTTTGGACTTCTTCGACGCTAGTTCTAAATCAGTTCCAAATATATTAAAAAAAAATTCTTGCCAAATGTCAACTCTTAATATTAACCCGTCCCCCACGGCAGCCATGGAAATAACATGGGATGAGTTCTTTTGTGACTTTAAAATTTTGTAACTCATCAACGGAACAACCTCTTGGTAAGAACATAAAATATTCTTATAGGGAATTTAATCCTCTACAAAAAAGGTGTCCTATGATTTGTGGGTTACTCTCAGGGGCGCGGATAGGGAGGGCAGGGGGTTATATCCCCCTCGGAGGGCCCGGGCCCTTTGCGCTCCAACCTTAAAATTCTAATAAAAAAATAATTAAAAAAAAAAATTTAAATAAAAAAAATCATTTTCTTGAAATTTTTTTCCTGAGGTGGCCCGGGCCCTTTAAGCTCAAAACCTAAAAATTATAATTCAAAAACTCATTCTCTTGCCCAGGCCCTTTAAGCTTTTAAGGTGGGGGGGGGGGGAGCCCGTATTATTAAGTAGTCCGTGGCCCGTCAAGTCTGTCTGCGGCCCTGGTTACTCTACTGGTTCAAAAGTTATTCGAGGTCTTTGAAGTTATAGTCAATCTCATTTCAACGTTGATCTCATCTTTTGAACCAGTAGAGCAGGGGTGTCAAACTTGCAGCCCTAGATAAACAGTTTTGGGGCCTAGTCAATATATCCAACGCAAAGTAAAAATAAAAAATAGAAATGAGAATTAAAAATAATATACTTTATTTATAAACTTTTTTTTTGCGGCCCACCTGAAGTTAAACATTGTTTATTTGGCCTAAGTTGAAGAAGCTAGAAGGCTGAGGAGCGATGTCATCCTCTTCTCTCGCCTAATTGTCCTGACCTACTGGCTAGATTGGATATCTAGGTGCCACATTATTCTTCCAGGGATCACCATGTTTTCTATATCAAAACAAAAAGAACAAATTACACTATAAATGGTGACTGGAATGATGGGAGTGGCCAATGAATTCTGCGCTCGATTGTCCCTTGGACATTCTTGCTGCTGGGTCCAGAGAGATAAGGAGAGGGCTAGGGTTGTCACATTTGGCTTAGTGACTGATGTATTTTGTAAATGGTACTAATTCGGTGAATTTTAACTTTTATATATTTTTGTTTTGTGTTAACTTGTTGGTGAGTTCGCATTATATATGTATTGTTATTCTGCATTTGTGCCCATTTATAAGAAATAAATAAATAATTCGTTCGTAATAGGAAGAGGTTAGCAGCCAAATAAAAGAGCCTCTATTATTAAATAAACTCTTTAATCCGGACGTTTCGGCATAGGTTCACTCTGCCATCATCAGCCTTCCAAGCTAGAAGTCATCAAACATTCACATAACATTTCATTATTATAACATGGCAATTACATTAATATTTACAGTATAAAAGTGTTACATGTATTACTTACAGTGCATAAGTCTTAAATAGACATATATTGAACATTAATAATAGAGTTGTCTGGAGTAAATAATACAATTGATTGATATTACCAATGCATTTAGTCAGTGAATATTGGACAACGTTAAATACCATCAAGTGGCGGACAAGAGAGAAACGAGCTCAATGAATTAGATTTTTTAAATAACGTCTTTATATATAATTAAATTATTTCAAGAAAGATAAGGCTTATAGATATTATGATTAAATTTATTTAAAATATTTATTTCTAATTATAAACCTTTTATTAAAAAAGTGCTCAACTCTCATCGATCAAAAGGGAGAACATTTATTACAATTTTTACCTCCGTTATTTATATTATTATATACGAAAACAGGAGTCAATTGTCACTTAGAAGGGCAGTATAAAAATTGCTTAACCCCACGCAATCTGTCTGAAAATTAAGGGCTCTATCTCCATATTTTTTTATATAACATTTTTTCTGCTATCAACCTTTTGGACAAATGATCAACTACTGCCAGGGTGCTGATATTACCAAAATCGAATTTGTGCCCCGTCTCAAAAGCATGGGTAGCGAGCGCAGTTGTTAACTTTTTATTTTTAACCGATCTTTCATGCTCGGAGATTCTCACCCCTTGATATCTACCTGTTTGGCCTATATAGACCTTACAGGGGGATGGGCAATTTAAGCAGTTAATCATGTAGATGGTATTATTCTTTTTGCTTTGTGGAATGTTGTCTTTATTATTAAAAAGGAACGATATGTTTTTTTGTTGTTTAAATGCTATATTTATTTGAAAGTTATTTAATAATTTTTTAATTTTTTCAGACACACCTGGGATATAATTTATTGAGAAAAATGAACTTTGAGTATTGACATTATTAGGCACATTGGCTGTATTGGTGACATATTTATTTTGAAAATTTAGTATGACTTTGTTCACAAAATAATTGGGATAGCCATTTTTCCTTGTTGTTTCTTTAAAATGGTCCAAATTATTCTGTAAAAATTGATTATCACCTAGTTTATATATTCTCCTTAAAAAAATAATTCAATGTGTTTACTTTGTAAGTCATTGGTAAATTTGAGTGGTAATTTGTATATCTACCACTATCGGTCGGCTTTGTAAACACATTAAAGTTAAGCGAACCTGTGGGTTGTTTGATAATAAGGAGGTCTAAGAACGATATTCTGTCATGACTTTCTATTTCATAGGTGAATTTAATGTCTGGATGGAAGCTATTAAATTTTTCTAACATATTATCTATCTCACCACGTGGAATGCATGTCAGGGAGTCATCCACGTACTGAAAATAAAATGGTAGATTAAGTGGTTGGACTATGACGCTGTGAAATTTTTTGATAACAACGTCGGCCGCTACTGGGCTTAAATAAATAAATAAGTTAGCTTTTGAGTTTGACACCCCTGCAGTAGAGTAACGCAAAAATCATAGGACACCCTTTTTGTAGAGCGTTAAATTCCCTATAAAAATATGTTATGGTCTTACCAAGAAGTTGTTCCGTTGATGATTTACAAAATTTTAAAGTAACAAAGGAATTTTTCCCATGTTATTTCCATGGCTCCCGTGGGGGACGGGTTAATATTAATATTAAGAGTTGAAATTTAGCAGGAATTTTTGTTTTTTTTATATTTTTGGAACCAATTTAGGACTAGCGTTGAAAAAGTCCAAAATAAGGACCGCCCTTATACACACACATATTTATACACTCTCACTCTTTCACATACACACAAACATCTCCATTTCTTATATTAACACAAAAAGAGTAAAAATTTATTGAAATAAAAGACTGAGATTAAAACTTAATACTTGGCCATTAAAAAAAAAAAAAAAGTTTGTGATATATTTTTTTGGATATAAAACAAAAATGAAATTTTAAATTATATGGTGTTCTATTGGAATGAAATTTAGCGCTAGGGAAAAGAGCAAAAGAAAATCAAAAAAATTATATCAAGAAATTTACACATAAAATAAAGAAGAAGAAAAAGCGTGGATAAAAAATAAAAATAAAGAAAAAGAACGAAAGAAAGACGAATTGAGAATTTGTCGATTTATCAGATAATTAAATATTTTCGTAAACACCGGGAAAAGAATAAATATTTTGAGCCATTTTCATAATCAATCCGCTTAGTGGCATTAACTTGAAAATAAAGACATTTTGGTATTTATAATATAAAAAATTTTGCTAGTTAAAAAATAAACCTTTATTTCTAGTAATAACAGTAGATCCATTAGTTTGAAACAATTTTTGTATTTTAGGAGAAAGCATGGATTTTTACTGAATGGTTAAGGAAATCCAATTTTTTTTTTTTAAGTTTATTTAAAGGAAATCTTTGATATAATTCTTGATCAGTCCAATTTTCAAAATCAATAATTCTTTTATTAAAGGTTTATTCGTTTCACTTGCCATGGTAAAAGTGCAAAACGGCCATTTTTGTATATTTTGCTATCTGTTCGATTAAAGTCATGAACTTGCAAAATAAATTTTTAATAACCTAACCTAAATTTGTCAGTTTTGTCTTGGATTGTTTCGAATATTTTTATAACGTTGATCCTTAAATAAATAAAAATAATAATAATAAAGAAAATGAATTAAAAAAATAAATGAAAATAAAGCTTAAAACTTACTGATCTTTTTTATTGTCGATATTATTTTAATTGAGGTGGATTGACAGAAAATGGCGACAAAAGGCGGTCAACTATTAAAGCTTTGGCGCTGAGATCGCCCTGCACAATTCACACCAGCTATTCGATTGGGTCAAATTATGCAGAAAAATCTACATTTTCTGACCCGGCCCAAGTTTCAACTAAAGTGAATTATGCAAAGAAAAAATTCAGTCTTACTTTAATGTGCTAAAGTTGATTATGAAAATGGCCCGTTATCTTTTATTTATAATACACATTTGTTTTCGTGATTAATTTTGATTTTCTTGAGAAAATACGAATTGAATTTAAATTATTTGAAATAAACAAATAATTTGGTAGATGGCGTTTTGAAATCTTGATTAAATGAAACATATTAATCAGAGAGGAAATTATGAAAGGCCTTTGATTTATTAAATAATGAAAATAGAAAAATTCTCTTTTTTCATTTTCACTTTGCCTTTGACAAAACGTCACACATCTTCAGGACAAAGATGTTAAAAAAGTTCTCTGCACCCTTCATGTTAAGGTATATAATAAATAATATGATGAGAAAACATATGAAGGAAGTTTACTTCTTATTTAAGCCGGATATTCAGGCAGGTATCATAAAAAATTTATTAAAACAAATTTTCTAATAATATGATTATTCAATTTTTTATAAAAAGTTTCTTGTTCAACAAGCAAATTTGTTTTTGTTTAAAAATTTATTTAAATTTTGTTTAAATATTTTTAGATAAATCTGACAGGAAAGCTGAATTCATTTATTTGTTCACATACGGGTATCTAAATACTGAATAATACAAAATATAATAAATCCGAACTTACAAGCAAGATACGGACCGCTTTGGAAAAATATATTTAAAAAAAAGAAAAAGAAAATTTTATTTCTTATGTAACAATGCTTTGACCTCTCATTGTATCTTTAATGATGGAGTTATTTAAAATTTTAGGGTTTTGAATATCATAAGAGCTTATATTGTTGTGGCGGGAACATTAAAAATAACTAAACAATTTAACGCTAGATGGCACCACATCAAGCGCCCATTCAGTAACACACTAACTGTGCGAAGTACCAGTCTCCCAAACTAGATTGCTGATCGCGAATGGGCCAGGAAATCCTTTTTCTATAATAGCCGAAGTCACAGGTGGTGAGAACTGTGGTGCCATCTAGCGTAAACATTTTGTAGCTATTTTTAAATGTGGCCGTCATAAATACAAAAGTCACATTATTATTATTATTTCGTAAGTGAGTTGGGATCCCGAAAACGATGTTTCAAATAATTTATATTTAATTCAGATTAGAAAATTGAATATTTAACAAAATTAATTTCAAATGAGGAATAAATATATTAATTTTCAGAAGGACTTTCGACCAGAAATAAATAATTATCCGTTTTATTTTGTAAATATTTCGATCGTAGTGGGTGATCATCTTCAGTCAGCGGCGTAACTAGCCTTTGATGGCGAAGGGGGGCGAAACTCAATTTTTTTTTAGACAATCAATGGAAAGAATATAAAATCAAAAATCACTGTCCCTGCCCTAGGGCGTCTATGTCGGTATAGAGGGGCGCCAAAGGTATGATGCGCTTGGGGCGGGGGGAGGGGACAAGCGCCCTCCTTCGCCTCCAGCTAATTACACTACTGTCTTCAGTATAAGCAGCAGGTATTTTTCAAATCGCCAAACATTTCTATCCAATAGTATAGCTCGGTAATATCAATAAATTTATTATTAAATTGCGAGTCATAGGCGATTTGCAAAACAAACGTTGCTTATATTAAAGATGGCCATCACACACTACGAGTGAAATATTTACAAAATAAAACGGATAAGTCGTAAGTCCGTCTGAAAATTCTCAACGGCCATCTTGAATAAACTTATTCTAATTCTAAATTTTTATGGGTGTGTTACTTTTTTTTATAAGATCCAATGTGATAAGTTGAACAATGAAAAGCGAATGACGTCACGTCAAAGGATTCGAGTCCGGTATTTCAATAAATTGAGATGACTTTTTGGAAAAGACTTTATATACATATATATATATATATATTATATAGAAATATTTAAAATATATAGATAAAATAAATAACACATACACATAACACACAAAACACAAACAAACAAACAAACACACACACAACACGTTCGTCAAAGGTTGGTCTTCCGCAATGCATTTCTTTCCTCTCTCTCACTCTCCCTATTTTATTCTCTCACTAAATAATAATATAGCGAATTTTTTACTTCAATTTTCAACTCTTAACTTTATTATTGAGATTATTCGATTATCTAGATTGTTTAAGAATGGATTTTAATTATTAAAAGAGAATAGAGCACAAAATTTGGCACAGAAAACGCACAAGTGGAATTTTTTAATTCCAACAAAAAAAAAAAAAAGATAATCGAATAAATAATTTCGCACCATAATTTTTAGGGCGGGAACCCGTTTTTTATATAAATAAATACAATTGTGATCTTGTTAGTAATAAAGAAATAAGAAAGCAATGCAGTTTAATTGAAAAAAAAAGACTTTTCCCTAAACGGGGAATTTTTTTATTATATTATAATTATAATAATAATAAGTGAGAAATTTAATAATAATATTATTATATCAAAGTTGATTTTTTCAAAGGGCCTAAATAAAGGCGGCTAGACACATAATTGCAAACTTGACAAGCATGCACGTGCAATCTGCTTGTGCAAGCATTTTAATTGTGCAAGCCGCTTGAATTTTAATCATACACCAGCATATTTGCTCAAGCAAAACTCTTCAACATTTTATAGACGTCTTGACATTTGATATTTATTTAATATACAGGGTGTTTCAAAAAGAATATACGTATTTCGAATGCATATATTTATTAAACTTTAAGACATACGAATATGAAACTTTACACACATATTTATGAACCTGTTGTCTTCTGTTTTGCTTGGCAACCGTCATATGTTTAAAATGGATACTCCGCAGCAGATATCATTTTGTATTCTCGAGTTTGGGAAGTGCGATTCCGTGATTACAGTGCAAAGACGTTTCAAGTTGAGGCACCAAATTGATCCTCCGAATGGGTGGAACATTCGCAGATGGTATCGACAGTTTGTAGATACAGGATATGTATGTAAAGGAAAGAGTCCTGGCTGTCCTAGTGTTCCTAAACGAATTCAAACTTCTTCCAACCGTAGTCCGAGTATGGGAGGAATTTGAGTTTCGATGTGATATTGTTCGTATCGCTGATGGAAAAAATGAAAATTTTACGAAAAAAATTTTCGCAAATGGGAGAAAATAGAAGATACAAAAAAACTCGTTTTACTAAAAAAAAAAGGTCATTGATTTTCACGAGCGGGAAAAAAAACGAAAATTTTACAAAAAAAAATTTCGCGAGAGGGAATAAATGGAAATTTTACCAGAGAGAAAAAAAAGGTATAATCGATTATTTTTTCCATAACCGGACACCCCTAATGGAGAGTCCAGGAAAAATACTGGGGTTCGCAAATTCTTAACAGGGGAAGCGCAAAATAAATTCCAGAAAATTCAGAATTTGTCCATAGGAGTGTTGTCTTGCCTTCTGAGAAATCAAATCCAAATGAAAATTTAAGGCCAATTAAAATTAATTAAATAATTAAATCTCTCAAATAAAAAATAATAAAAATAGTTATATAAATAAATTTTTATTTTTTTTTCCTCAGAGAGATCGGGGATAGGGGTCGGATTGGGGCAGACACTCCGCCATTATATAAATAGCGATCCTTTTAAATATGTATAAGAGAGTGGTATTTTTAATAAGCCAAATATGCATTATTGTTGACTGAAAAAAGTGAGGGTCCGCCGCAGGATGGAGGACATAGTGAACATCTGTAATCTAAACTTGAGAGGTTCGCAAATATGTGTGTCAAGTTTCATATTCGTATGTTTTAAAGTTTAATAAATATATGCATTCGAAATACGTATATTCTTTTTGAAACACCCTGTATATTAATTCAATTTAAATATTAATATTTATTATGTCTGTTTAAAGCAAGCGAGTATTTCTTGTTATCTTCGGAGTTTAACATTTTTCGGCATAAGCAATTTCTTGCACAAGCCGAAGGGAATTTGCGCATGCTGTTACAAAAAGATTGCACAAGCATGATGCAGTTACGTGTGTAGCCGCCTTAATATAATTTTTGGTTCCTGCTCATCCCCCCCCCCTTTATTTACGCTTTTTATTTAATTTCGATTAACAGACATCATCAATCATCAATAAATAAAAACCCTCCCATTTGTTCCCTCCTGATTTTATTATTGCAATATAATCAATGGTATAATAATTATATTTAGAGCCCGTACGGGGGGCCTTCGGACCGTTGGGCGTTGTTGTTGTTGTTGTTGTTGCTGCTGATGTTGTTGATTAAAATTGTTGTTGTGTTGTTTGTATTTAACAAAACAAAAAAAAATATATATTAATAATACTAATAATATTAAGCTGTGTTCTGAGCGTGTGTAGGGGCGTTAAGTCCAAAAAAAAAAAAAAATATTTAATAAATGTCCCCCTTTGTCCAACCAAACCAAAAAGACAATCCTTATCCTTATTAACCCCCCCCCCCCCCACCCCTCCCCCTCTGATTTTATTTTAAATTATTTTTTTTTCAAACGTTCCTAAAATATGTAAACAAAAAATAAAAATACAACAACAACAAAAATGTAACCTTTTTATGTTATTTGGGCAAAAAAAAAAAAAAAACTATTGTAAAAAAATAGACATTAGACTTAAAAAAAAAAAAAGTATATAAATATATATACAGTCAAAGTTAGGGTGTTTAGTTGAATTAAAAAGAAAGACGTAGTAGCCGCAAAAATATAAATTAAAAAAAAAAATAATAAATAAATAAAATAACACTGGCCAACACATAATTTGGTGTCTTAGAAGTTGGACCTATTCTTGGGTAGCAAAAAAATATCATCAGTTTTAGTTTCGGAGAGGGCGAGAAGTAATAATTTAATTCAATTCTAGTTGAGAGTATGATTGATCAATCTGATAATTTGTATCTGGTATGAAAAAGTATCAGGTACACATAAAAAATTATCAGATACTTGAGTATAATTTTTTGGACTTGACCCGTTTTCATACTCGTTGCTAAATGAATTGGTTCTCAATCAAGAAAATTTATAAATAGCATAAAAACTTTTGAAAAAAATTTAATAGGTTTGTTGCCATGATAAAAAGTGCAAAAAAAACATTGCATCTGTTCCATTAACCCCCCCCCCCCCCCCCCCCCCCCCCCCCACCCCCCCCCTACCTAAAATACTCTCACCGCAAAAAAACCCAACACTTTTTTTTCTAATAAAATACAATTGAATAAAACAAAGACCAAAATTCGATATTTAATTTGGAGACAAAATAAGATAAATAACACAAAATACAGTGGCGTAGCGACCGAGGCGAGTGGAGCGCGGCTCCAGGGCGGAGGGCAGGGTGGGGGCGCCGGGCACATATAATAAATAATACTTTTTATTTAATTTTTTGTCTATATTTTGATCATTTTGTAGAAAAAAATTATTTGATCCTTTAATCCAGCGGTTCCCAACCCTGGGCCGCGCCCACTTGTGGGCCCAACTGATTGGAACTGGGCCCACGTCTAATGAAAGATAAAAATTATTACTTATAATTAGAGAGCGGAAAAAGTCTTTTCGACTTTTGTCTATTTTGAGACTTTTCAAGATTTTCCTAAAACTTTAACTCCCTTGTTTTCGTCCACAAGGCTATATTCAAATACAATAAAACTGAATATATTTAGAACTTATGCTAAAATACCCAAATAATACAAATAATAGAACAATAGAAATAGATAAATTTATGAACCAACAATAACTTTTTTATAATATTTGAAGTATTTTCGTCGAATATAATATATTTACAAATATGGGTAGTAAGTTGCAAACAATGAGATTTTTATTTAGACACAATATCTTTTCAAAGGAAAGTTTCGAAAATATTTAAATAAAATACTTTTATTCTATATATTTATTATACAGCCTACAAAAAAAGTACGGTATCTTTCTTTTCATATTATAATTCTTAAACTTGATAGGACTTTTTAGGTTTTCCGACTATTTGGCAAAAAATAATAGACTTTGCTTTTCCGAAAATGATTTTTCCCCCTACTTATATAATAAAAAAAATCTTCAACTATTTCTTGAAAAATAAATACAGGTAGGCGATAAGGCAAAATACTTTCACCAAAACCAAAAAACCCCCCCCCCCCCCCCCCCCCCCCCCCCCCCCCCCCCGATTATGCCCCTAATGGCCTTGGCGAAAAAAAAAAGAAAACACAGAAAAGTTTTTGGCGTTTGATAAACTATTCCCCGTAACTAAATAAACATCGCCATCCAACTAAATTAAGGTATAAGAGACCCCCATAAACCAACTTGCATTAAAAAATTTTTTTTTTTGGTAAATTCTTAAAATAGGAATATAATTTAAAAAACCTTTTGCGAGAAGAGAAACCCGTATATTTGGGCGGTTGGGGCCCCCCTCGTTTTCAACCCTTTTAGTTTTGTCTTCAAGAAGCAAAAAAAATTTTTTTGTATTTTGCCAACCCTTCCCCCCCCTACCCTATCCCGTTCTTTGAAAAAGGGGCCGAGGGTCATAATTTGCGTGTTTTTGGTTATTAAAGCAAAGTAGGCGCCAAACAGGGGGGAGGCCCCGGAAAATTTGCAAAAAAAAAATCAAAATTTGAGGTATTTATATTGCAAACGCGCTAAATCCGTTAAAAGGGGGGCCCCGACCCCCCCCGCGCCGAAAATTTCAATTTATTTTAAAGGCAAAAAAAAAAAAAGTGCAAAAATTTTTTTTTTTCTTTTAATATTGGCCTAATAAATAGAAAAAGCATGAATATTTAGTAGATATTGGGTTAAATTTTGGGTATCACGATATATGCGAGCCCGAGAGACGGGATTTTTGAAAATTTTTACATTTTAGTAATTTGGATTTGCATTTGGTTTACGTGGTAGGGTGGGGTGTGGTCCGAGAAATGGTTCGAGGGGGGGTGGCAAAACGCCGGGTCCCACGTTTGTTGGGGGGTTAAGATTTCTAATTTTAAATTTTGTTCAGAGGCTTGCAAACGTGATTTTCCCGCGCTAAAGAAAACAAGGGGATTTTATCACCCCTCTTGCGCCTTTTTGGACGATATATATATTAAATTGATAAAATATACTTTTGTTTTTTCACTTGGGATTTGGTGAGAACTGGCCTCGCTTAAAAAACCTCACCCGAATAAAAGTTAAAAAAGTTTATTTGAAAATTTAGCGAAAATAAATAAATTAGGACTTTATCTTGGTTTTATATTTCAATTTAATTATTTATTAAAATTATAGAATTTGTTTTATTTATTGGTTAGAATTTATATGATATTTTATGCAAAGAGCAGAGCGTGCAGGGACACCCTGTCGTGTCGCTGTGTCCCCGACGCGGGACACCGTAACATGTAAAATGAGTTTTTAATAATCTAACCTTACCTAACCTTCAGTTGTCATTTTTGTCTTGGATTGTTTTAAATATTTTTATAACCTTCATACTTAAAAAATAAAAATAATATAATAATAATAATAAAGAAAATTAATTTAAAAATAAATAATAATGTTTAAAAATTACTTATCTTTTTTTCCGTCATTAATTAGCTCTGTTATTTTAATCGAGTTGAATTGAGAGAAAATGGCGACAAAAGGTGGTCATATATTAAAGCTTTGGCGCTGAGATCGCCCTGTACAATTCACACAACTTTTCGATTATTAGATTATGAAGCAAAATCTACATTTTCTGACCCGGTCCAAGTTTCAAACGAACAGAAAGCAAGTTATGCTAGCTTGCAAAAAATGCAGAGTAAATTATACTGCAATAGCAAGCGAAACGAACAAACCTATTGATACCTTCATATTGATACAAGTATTAGTGTGAAGCTAGCGTTGATACGAGTATTAGATTGATACTGGTATCAATGTGAAGCTAGTGCTGCTAGCTGAGATTTGGATTGTTCAAATCGTTCTTCTTGCATTTATTTGACTCTCCTACTAAACATTGATCATAGTGTCTATAAATTCATATAACTTTTTTCTTATCTTGTTCTTTGTAGGTTAGTAGACATGACTTCTGGTTCTTGAACCAGACGAATGTTCGCACTTATATCAGGAGTTGCCAAGAGCTCGATGCAAAGTTCTGATGAAGGCCGGAAGAATCGGCCGAAAGGTTGACAGGGTCGTTCAATAAAGCAAAAAAAAAAACTCATTATTAATTACAAACGAATAAGATAAGAATAAACTTGCATTCATCTCTTAGGTCCTAATTTGAAAATAGTTTCTATAGTGATCTCATTTAATTATGACACTGTACATCTATCTTGCGGCATTTGAAAAAAGAGGCGAGGGTCCGCCGCAGGCGGGTGGACCGACTAGTTGTATAAAAATTAGATTTCGCCATTAAATTATTAGCTTCTAGTTCCATCTCGAAAATTAGAGCTGAAACTGATTGTATTTTTGGATTCAGCGCTACCTACACAAGAATAGTTTAAACTTGGAGGGCATCAAAAAAAAAAAATTTTTTTTTTGTTGGGCTGTGTAATCTAAAAAAAATTCTATATAAACATAAAACTGTTTTTAAATATAATAAAAAAAAAAATCAAAAAAATCCCGATTGTTTTTAAAAACAAAAAAACAAAATTTTTTTCCCGAGATCGTGTTTTTTCTTTCTTTTTTTTTATTTTAATAAGAACAATCAAAAAAAAAAAAAAAAAACTATGTAATTTTTTTTTTTTGATTTGAGTATATGTAATATGATCAAATGTAAAATAAATGACAATCGATGTTATTAATTCATAATAATTATAATCAAAAATAAATAAAACGAAAAAAGAAAACAAGGGTACAACGTAAATGCATTTATTGTAAAGAAAAGACACGATCTTTGTTTTTTTTAAAATTCGTGGCCGAATATTAAAACAAAAACAAAAAAAAAACCGCCGCCATCGCTTTATAATAATAAACAAAAAAAGAATATTTCTCTCTCTCTCTCTCTTTCTCTTTCTATCTTTTTTTCTTCTCTCTCTCTCTCTCTAGTCGCGAAATTACACATAAATAAATAAATATAGTGCATTTTGGTGTATATATTTGAAATATAGAGCCTCAAATAAATTATTAAAAAGATATATACTCTCACTTCCCCTACTCTAAATTATAAATCCTCAAACACTAAAATAATAATTTAACCTAAACTAAATAAAAAAAATAAATTAAACTTAATAAATAAATAAACTAATCAAAAAGCGTCTTTGTGTTAATGTTAACTGTGAATTTGGGGAGGGGCTAGCGAGCAATTTTATTATTTATTTTTGTAAATTGCCGCCTTATATATAAGATATATATATATATAACAATAAATGGGCCAAAGCCGTAAATATTTAATATATACATATATTTAGAGGGAATTATTATTATATATAAATGCATAATACAGAATGAAGAATAAGATTTAATACTTTAGATTTATATAGGCTATTTATTGATTTGATTAAATTATTGAAATAAAAAAAATCTAAAGAATTAAATCTTTTTTTAGTTTAAGCATTCTGTGTATATACATTAACAAATAAATAAATAAATATATATTGTTTATTATGCAATATTGTCGATTAATATATATAGAGAAAAATGAATAAATAAATTCTTAAATAAAAAAAAAAATAAAATAAAGAGAAAAAGAAATATTTCTAGTTTAGTCGAAATTTTAAGTAAATTTGGGAATTTTTTTTTTATTTTTGTTAACCCCCCCCCTCCCCGGCCCCCCCCCCCCGCCCCCCCGAGAACCGGGAGCAACGAGACGCGCACCTTTAATTTTGTTGATTGCTCGGGGAGAATTTAAAAAGAAAGGTAAGTTGTAATTTTTTTTTTTTTCTTCTAATTTTACAGTTTATTCTTCTCTATCAAAAAACTGGCGCGAATGGTCGCATACATGGGCGTAACTAGGGAATTTGGCTGGGGGGGCATGGGGCCATCTGTCACTCCAGGGAAGCCCCGATATTTTCTCAATCCATCCATCACCCCCCTAGTTAAACACACGAAATTTCTCTTGCGTTCAGTAATGTGAAAGTATGTGTTACTTGGCTTAGTTCATAGCGGATTTTTTTTAAGTTTGGTTATATTTTCTTTCCGAAGTTTTTTCGACAACTTAGACTCCACTAACGGAATATAAAAAAAAAAAAAAAAAAAAAAACAGAAAAAGTACATTAGTAAAGTACCAGTACTCTTTGACCGATGTGATTGAAATTTCTTGAAATACTTGCGACATAGGTCCTTGGCTTAAGTATAAAATTTGAGCATCGAGAGTCTTTTCGTTTTTGAGTAATTCCCATTAACCCACATTTTTTGATATTTCACTTGAAATCAATTTAATTTATTGTGAAAAAATCTTAAATTTCCAGAAGATCGATTCCAGTTAAAATATCAAAACATAATGTTTATGTAAATTTCTCTGAAAGAGATTTTATTGCTTTTAAATGGCCGTTTTATTGCTTTTCTCGAAATTGCCATTAAAAGGAGGCGATTCCCTTTAGCTTGAATTTGACGTCATTTTCACAATCATTTGAATGAATTTCAACTGAAATATCAAAAATGTGAGATGAATGAAATAACTCAAAAACGTAAGAAGTCTCGATACTCAAATTTTATACTTAAGCTAATTATGTCGTAACCATTTCATTCCAATCGACCAAATATACAAATATACCAATACAAATATACGAACTTAAAAAAAAATTAATATTTGAATGAGTACTTTTCATTTGATACCGGCAATCCAGTGGCGTAACGTACACCCCCGCAAATCCCACGATGCGGGGGCGGGGGGGGAGGACCTTGGGGGGCCCACGGGCCGGGCTAAAAATTTTATCTCCTCAGAGCTTCGGTAAAAACGGAAAAATTTAAGGAAAATTTCTCTTTTAGAGGGCCCAGGCCCTCAGGGTTCAGAGATATACGGTATTTTGTATGGTCTAATAATGGGGACTGAAATAAAGGTTGAGGGGGGGCCCAACTAAAAAAATGCAGTCCGATGAATATTTATTTAGTTCACTTAGATACCAAATGGTATAAATAAATGTGCCTGGACCCCATAGGCGTAGCCAGAAATTTGTGATGGGAGGGTTTCAAGAAAATTTTTTCAAACATCGTGATGCCTAAAAAGACAAAAAAAGAAAATGTAAAATTTAATGGAACAAATGAATTGAGGGCGAAAATTTCGAAAGCTCATGGTCGGGGAGCTAAAAAATTTTCGAAAGTCGAAAAATAAGGGCCATCATAATTTAAATATATAAAAAGAAAGTATTCGGATCGTGTCAAAAATTCAAAGCCGAGATTTTTATGGAAATACATGCTTTGAGGTCCTCTGACTCCCTCTATTTGAAAAAAAAAAAAATAGATCTCAAAAAAAATTGAAATGAGATTTCCTCCCTCCCCTTTTCCCAAAAAATTTATATAATAAATTATTTTTTTGAATATTTTTGTTATTATTATTATATGATGAGATTTTAGGATTTTTAATATGTAAAAAAACAAAACACAAGAAAGGAAGGAGGAAGAAGGCACCGTCGCACAAAATAAAAATTTAATTTAGACGGTGACAAATTCAAATCGAGGGGGTTGATATGTATGAATGGGAAAAAAAGAAAAGAGGGAAAGGAAAATTTAAAAATTTATTTAATAAAAATAAATGAATTAATTTATTTTTAATTACAATTTCCCCCAAAAAATTTTAAACTAAAACAAGAAGAAGACCGCCCTCTATCTTATTATACTGTCTTTAAATAAAAAAAAAGGAACTTCCCCTTTAAACATTTTTTAATTTCAATTGATAAGAAATTAATGTCCTGCCTCTCCTTCGGAGGTGTCTCAAATTAACTAACAATTTATTAATCTATTCTCTTAAAGAAAAAAATATTATTTACATTTAAAAAATTATAATAAATTAGTCTAAATAAAACTTAAACTTCAAATTCATAAAAAAAATTAAAATTTAGTTTAAATAAATCATGAAATAAATATTTCATAAAAAGTTATTTTATCAAGGGCTAGGAAAGTCATTTTAAAAACCAATAATTAAAGGGTTTTGCACTTTAAGAATTGTTTTAAAAATATCAATAGAATTCTTCCAAGCGAATTGTTCATAGCATGTTCTTGAATGAAGACATACGGAAGTTAGCAACAATATATTCTCTCAAAGTTGAACATACGGAAGTTAGCAAGATTTTATTATAAAAATATTCTCTCAAGTTGAAGAAACGTTCAATTATTTGTTTTTACACAATATAAATATAAATTAAATTAATATCAGATATTTAATTAAGCTTCTAATAGCTTGAAATAAATTAAAAGGCAATTTTTGAAGATAAATGATTAGCCTAAATTAATAATACATTCAACCGCCATATTATAATACTTCATATTATCTCTATATATACTCTATAACCTATAAAAATGAAAGCCTAGAAAAAGCTAATAGATTTTTACTATGTTAGTACACTTTTTAGGATTTCTTTCTTTATTCATTCTCTCTATTAGCCTAAATAAAAGCCAGAAAAGGACCAAATATCTCTTAAAAATAACGAAAATATTATGAGGTGACATTAACCTATAAGAAAGGTATTATATCTTATCATATTTCGTATTTTTTTTCTTTCTCGATTAGATTTTTAATCTTAAAAATGCAGTACATTGTAAGTATGGTTGAGATTAATAAAATATTTTGCATGTGCCGCTTTTCTTTTTTCAGAGAAAGCCGAGAAAGTTAAGCAAGGTACAAAAGACATTCAGTTCGAAGGCTCCAAATTTGTATTTTTCAAGTGGTATCCAATAACTTCGAACTGAATGGTTTTGGAGCGTGCTAACCGAACCTGAGAAAATTTTTTTTTTAAACAAAATCGAACCCGGCAAAGTCGGGGCCCCTACAAGTTGGCTTTAGATGATAAATACAATTGTGATTCAGAAAAAAAAAAAAACACAGGAAAAAGTAAGCTTTTTTTTATAGGTTAAAGTCATCTTCATATTTCTTCATAATTTTAGTTATTTTTATAAATATTTGGTCCAAAATGGTTTTGCAATTTCTATTTTAGGCTAATAAGCAGAATATATAAAGAAAGAAACCCTAAAAAGTTTACTAACATAGTAAAAAATCATTAGCCGTATTTTAGACATTAGCGAATAATTATTATTCCAATTCTAAGAGTTTTGGATGTATAGAATTGGTTTGTCTAAAAATAACCACAAAAAGGAATTTCAGTAAGAAAATAGAAATCCAAAGGAGAGAAAAATTTTTAGTTTAATGCCTTATAAAATTGATGTATCATTAATCTTTTATAGAGATTTAAGAAATAAGTGTCATTTAAAAATTTATAATTATACAAATTTAAAAAAAGAAAAAGCATTATTATTATATGTCTGATAAAATCCCTAGAAATTGAATCTGTTTGTATTAATATATTGAGAGAATGGAAGTTTATTTATTATTTTAAAATGAAAATTGATCCTTCGATACTTATGTGGGAAGATATTTAAATTCTTCTTAAATATGCGGATATGAATGAACATTTATTTAATATTCTAGTAGTTTGATATGAAACATAAAGAATTTATAAATACAGATTAGTTAGTAAGAAGTGTGGCACTTCTATTTTGGCATAAGCTCTGCCCAAAAGGGACTTGACTATACAAGAGAGACAAGCTCGAAATTATTCTAAAAATTTCCATATACATACATTTAATAATAATATATATACAAAAACAACGTCAAAATCTCTAATTAATATATATATCTAATATATGCTTCTCAAAGAATAAATAAATTTAGTCCTAATGTCAAAAGGAAGCCTGTTTTTTCAACTTGGCAGTCGCCTTTGATTCATTTATTATAGAAGCGAGACTAGAAGGTAACGAGGGTGGACGGAACGAAGAAGAAATGAAAGGGGAATCCGAAGACGTTGGTGGTAATAAGATATTCATTTGGTCCATGGTGACAATCGGGGAATCACACGTAACATAGGCAGAAGATGATAACGATGAGGATGAAACGAACGAAGAAGATGAAGACGATGACGACGAGGGTGTCGTATTTTTTAGCAATTGAACTGATCCGGGATGCCAATGGCGTTGATGACTCAATTCTAAGGAGGATTTACTCCGTTGGTTATTGTGAGGCTGCTCTTCTTCATCGGATTCGTCTTCATCCAAAGAAAGCGTTGTGCCGCGAGATAAAAGTTGCCCCTGCAAAATTTCATATTTCAATAACAAATATCTTTACTGGAAATATTAAATTCTATAGATAGATAAAATCTGTTCAAAACGAATAAAGATTTATAAAATTAATTAAAATTAAAAAAAAAAACATAATTTTACAAAAGAATATCAGGATAAAAATTTTCAGATCAGATCATTTTAAGTCTCGGGATGCTGATTTTGAGTTTCCAGCGGCCACAATTTTGAAGATATCGACCTCAATTTTTTTTTTTTTATATAAATTATAGCTATTTAAAATATCTACAATTTATAGAAGCCCTTTTTTTGATTTTCGAAAAAATAAAAAATTTTTTTAGATTAATCACATAAAGTCAGTGGCATCATTTCAACTTTTTCTTGGGGGGGGGGGGGCAAACTTTTTTTTTACTTACAAATAGGTACTCAAATTTGGCAAAAAGATATTTAATTTAATTAATTGTTTAATTTTGTACAGTTTGTATACTCGTAGATATATTTTGAAATATTTTATTAAGAATAATAGAAAATTTTAAAAAAAATCTGAGCCAGTGCAAAAAATAAAAGATATTTTTTTAAAAATTCGCTCTTTAACTTATATATAATTAAATTAGTAATCATTGTGTTTAAAAATAATTAATTTTTTGCCTTTAATTAATTAGCTGGAACCTTTCAAATGAAACGCTTGTTTTCCTATGGGAAAAACTAACGCCATCTCTTGCCGCTTAGAGTAACCAGCTTCTGAATCGGCTTATAACGAGTTTTCGAGACGTGCTCCTTAAGTATAGCAAACTTCCATTTTTCACAAGTTTTAAATTTAATTTTGAGAAAATCGAAAAAAAAAAACCTATAAAGTACAAGAGTAAAATAATGTACTTCAAACAATTTCAAGGGTACTATCCATTTTAAAGAGCATCTAAAAAAATATTTGATTTATTAATTTTAGTCAAATCGTTGGAGCAAATTAAAAAAAAAAAAAAAAAAAAACTGAAAAAGTACATCAGTAATTGGGCTAGTAGGGCCTACTCTTTGGCCGATTTTATTGAAATTTCGCAAGACGCGTGCGACATGGATACATAGCTTTACTTAACTTAAATAAAAATGAATTATTGAGTAATATTTTTTTTTTTTATTTTAATTTTCTTGTTATATTCCGTCATCAATTTAGGGAGGGGAAATTACATAAGTCCCGAGCCCGCCCCCTCTATAAATTTCTGACTACGCCTATGATCTATTATAATATAGGCCATTAACTCATTATAATAATGTTTTCACAACGTGTAAAATGATAAGATAGCGAGACTTTCTTTGTTTTTTGTTGTGATTTCCTTTCAAATTTTCCTCCTGTTCATATTTATCTACAAGGGAAAGTATCCCTTATTTGGGCAAGTAGAAATTAAATAAAACCACAAGAAAAATTTTGTAATAACCAAGTCAAAAGAAATTTACTTATATTCTATTTATAAAACTTATTAAGTATTTACTTATTTTAAATTCTTCCTTATTTTACAATTAAGAGATATTGGGAAAAAAAAATGGAATTTCTATCAGGAAAACAGTCAAGTGTGAAAAAATCCTTTCCTCAAAAAGTATTATTTTAAGATTTTTTTTTTACTTACAGAGCCGATTGCGGGCGGTGCGGAAATTCGTAATTTCGTATTGGAGTTTGCTGAAAGCTCACAACACCTGACTCGGGTCATTTGAAGAAGACGCATTTCTCGAAGCTGTCCACACACAAACAAATCCAATTAATATTAAATTACCTTATTTATTTTTGTATAATATTTAATAAAAATAAAATAATAGTAAAACAAAAGAAATTTTTTAAAGATTACAATATTTAATTGGAAAAAATAATGCACAGAGAGCTCTTCTCGTACACAAAAAGATGCTTTTGTCAATATTGTTCAAATATTTTATACATGCCACAACAAAATCCATGTGTGCTTTTTAACAATCTTTGGTCCCGAAGAAGGACGCGATTGGCGTCCGAAACGTCGACCAAAAGAAATTAAAATAGTTTTTTATTCTCCTGGCTGCAAATCTACCTTCCTTAAGATTAATAAATAACAGCCATTAATATTTAATTGGTTTATGGCCGGTTGCTTCACATCTAGTCAACAAGCAAACTTATCTGACAGATAAAAATGATAGATATAGTAAACTAGAATATGCTCGAGTTAAAATATTGAGTTTTGTCCCATATAGAGGTCTATTTTCTGTTTTAGACGTTAAAATTTAACATCATAAATTGAGTGTTAAAAAGTAAAGTAATAACATCAGCGTTAAAAAAATCTATTCCCTAAACCAAGTGACCCCGAGTAAAATTGATCGAGGGATCCACACCCCCGCAGCAGGTCTGCATAGTGAATCTTGAGGGACACACAGGGATACGCACGCCCGCACCAGGGACACACAGGGATACGCACGCCCGCACCAGGGCGCACACAGTAGATCAAAAGTGACCAGAAGAAAAATGTCTGTCCCTGGTGCGGGCGTGTGTATCCCTCGATCATTTTTAATCATTTTCACTCGGGACATTAACATGTTGCTTTTATCTCAAAGCTGTCAAAATCATAATCTTACTTTTTGGCTAAAGACGCCATTTTGATGCATTAAATACGGCGTTAAAATATTAAAGGGATAGTTATTTAATTAGAACTGAAGCAACAGGCCCTTAGACTTTCACGATGTTAATTATTGGGAATAAATTTTGGCATTAATCGTGGCTGATTTTAATAGGCTAGTACAAAAAATGATACAACTAAAACAGTTAGTCAAAGTGAATGAATGCATCATCTGATAACGACTATGAATGAATTTTTTGTACTTTTTGCTAAAAAGCTGTTTTCATTATTGATTACAATAGGCCTACTCTATCTATTGTGTAGGCTGCATACGAGAAGGTGAAAGTGACATACAAGTAGATTGTTCTTATCAGAAAAGATATCATTGTTTCAACTTTTTTTCCTTTATATGAATTACAAATGAGATCATAAAACATGTCTTTTTATTTTCCATTATCACCTCAAGAGTGAAATATTGCAAAGACTTTTATTGTGGGTGTGTATACGAAAATTTCATTTCATCAATAATACGTAGTTCTTAGACTGTATATTTGAAGGGCATTCTTTTCTGTGGGCAAAGCAAAGCAAAGTCGAGTAGACCAACAGCCACACCACAATCATTGCGGTTAAGCAATGCCAAGTGGTGGAACCTTGGGTGTCCTTTTAGTGCCGAAATTATTCTTACGCCTGATGGGTTTCCGTGGGCTGTTTTTTGGGTGGCTTGAGCACGATGGGTGGAGGAAAATTCATTAACGCTAATTTGCCTATAGTTTTCTAGGAACGCTTAATAATTTCTTTACGAATCTATAAATTACTCTAGCTATTGTTCGCCTATATTTATTTCAAATAAATAAATAAATTTATTACGACCCGCTTAGAGGCAGGCACTAGTCCTCGGTGGCTAGGTCCAACAAACACAATACAAATTTAAATACAATAACAAATACAACAAAACAAAAGGAAAAACAAATAGAAATGTATGCCTATTAACAATCAACATGTTCATGCATTTCCATCGAAAGAAATAAAAAAAAAAACACTTATCAAAAAATTCGCGCAAGCCACGAGACCAGGAGTAAACGTCGAATTAGCCTTAAGCTGTTAAGGAAAACCTTAACAAGGATGGTATGACCTCTCTACCTCAACTATTCTCTGCGATCAAGAACTAAATAAACAATTTCACACAACTAGCACATTAGAACTTGACAAAATTTATTTATTTATTTTTTTTATTTTTTTTTTTATTTAATATTTATACAATCGACCGCACGACAGGAATAAATCCCAATTATTGTGCAGCACTACATAAAATAAAAAAAATAAAAATAGAATACATCCATAATTTTTACATAGTCTCAGTGTAATTTATAAATGAAAAAAAAATATAAAAAAGATATATTAAAAAAGCAGTTTGTACTTATGTGACCTACATAAGGTATTGCAAATATTATAAAAATCTCCAAATAAGACTTACAAAAATAAGAACATTCACACAAATAAGCATTCACACATAATTTTTAATTTCATTCTTAAAATAATTTAAATCGCACAAAAAGATGTCCGGGAAGTTTTCATTTTTAGAGAGGCTATTAATAATATAACTTATTCTATTAAAAGGTGAGTTTTTCGACGCGTTGGTATTACATTGAGGGGAATAAAACAGATCAGTACTTCTCGTATCCCTTAGAGGTACTTTGAAGCAGAGCCTATTTAAAATAACAGGAGCGTCGAAAATATGATTAATTGCTTTAAATAAAAATATCATGTCATAATACTTTCTTCTCTTCACTAAAGAAGGAAGATTAAAAGAGTTGTTTGGAAATTTTCTATTGACATTTGTTAAAAACCTCCTCTGGACACCCTCTATGCGATTAATATACACATCGTATTGTGGAGTCCAACACACAGTGCCAAATTCCAACACAGAGCGCACTAGACTAAAATATAAATTAAAATATGTAGTAGGGTTTTTAAATCGATGCCCAATACGAAGCATAAATCCTAACATTCTATTTGCTTTTTTTAGTAATATAATCGATATGGACATCAAATAGTAACTTATTATCTAAGATTATACCTAAGTCTCTTACATTTGAAACTCGAGGAATTTGATCATTTGCAATACAATAATTAAAAATAAAGGGATCTCTGTTTCTTGTAAATGTAATTATGGAACACTTTTTATAATTTAAAGTTAAGTCATTGCTGCTGCAATATGAATAAAATCTATTCAAGTCATCCTGTAAGGACTTACAGTCACCACGACCTTTTATGGCAGCATATATTTTCAAGTCATCTGCATACATTGAAAATTTTGCAAATTTAAAACATAAAGATACATCATTAATAAAAATATTAAATAATAAAGGTCCTAGATGGGAACCTTGGGGTACCCCAGATAAAATAGAAAATGATTTAGAGCAAAAACCATTAAGGACTACACATTGGCTTCTATTAGATAAATAAGATCTAAACCATTCTAATAAATTGCCACAAATACCAAAGTTAGCCAACTTAATCAAAAGGATGTTATGATTTATTTTATCAAAAGCCTTGGTGTAATCAGTGTACACTGCATCCACCTGATATCTCTCATCCATTAAATTAAAAATTTCATCCACATAAGAGACTATATTAGTTTCTACTGATCTACCAGGGAAAAAACCATGCTGCTCAACTCTCAAGTAATTTTTTACTGCACTGAATAAATATTTAAAAATTATTTTCTCAAATATTTTTTCAAAGACACAAAGCTTAGAAATTGGTCTATAATTCTCCACCTTACTCTTAATGCCATTCTTGAAAAGAGGAACAACTAGAGCCTTTTTCCATATCAATGGACATGTGCTCTCACTTAAAGATTTATTAAAGAGCAATGCGAGAGGCAAAGAGAGAGAAGCAGCGCACCTCCTAGCAAATAAAGATGGAATGCCATCACAACCTGCACCCTTATGTTCATCTAGTTTTGATAAATTCTCAAAAACCTCATTTTCATCAAAATAAATATTTCCTAAATTATTATTAGTAAAATCATGGGTTTGAAGACTATCCTTAACGATACAATCCTGGGTATTAGAATATACTGAATTAAAATATTCAGCAAAAAGATTACAAATGTCTTTGCCATTACTAGAATATTATAGATTTAATCATATGGGGGCAGAGGAAAAATATTATTATTATTAAAATATTATTTAAAGTCATAGGTCAAGGGCAATCTTTAAATAATAATATTTTATCGCTCGGATCGGGAAGTCATTCAATGTCCCTTTTATCATGAAATTATTAATTTTTCTGTCGGCATTTAGTCTTTAAACGATAAATTATTAATGATTCATGTGATCCAGGCCCATTTATTTGTGCCAATTAAATAAGCTTCCTGCCCCACTTCCCTTGAGTTTTGAGGTTATCAAAATGTGTCACTCTTTTAAACCTCTCGGCCAAGGAGGGAGTATTAATTATATTTCAGATAAATAAACAGGATATGTAAACCTCAAACGGAAGAAAACTGGAGCCTTAATGAATATTTAATTTCATATAACATACATATTTTTTTTTACTTTCTCTTACCTCTATATATATGTTAATATACAGTATATAGAGAGAGAAAGTATTGGATTCATGTCAAAAATTCGATGTCGAGATGTTGATGGATATACACGTTTTGAGGTTCCCTGAATCCAAAAAAGTGGTTTTCGCGACATGGTCTGTCTGTGAACAAAATATCTAAAAAACGAAAAGAGCTCTCTAATTAAAATATTTCTACATTCTACGACTTGTTACCTGTTATACATTTTTATCGTTATTTATTTTATTTATAAAACTACACAATAGTTAATCTAGAGAATCTCTTTATAATAAGAAAATTTTAAATAAAAATTTAAAATGATCCAGGTTCCAGGGTGACGTCATGGATGGAGGCTACCTTATCAATATTATAATTGACATAGGAACAAAGAGAATGGCCTTTGGCCAGTGCTCAAAGATAAATAAATACAAAAAGAAGAGTATTCATTATTTGATTAAAAAAAATTATCATAAAATCAATATGAATATTCAATTATTAATTTTTTTCTTTTTCAAAAGTCCTTTGTCATTAGTGGGCAATGCGTGATGAAAACATCATTCATTTAATAATATCGATTTGTCAGATTCCAGCGATTGTCCATTTAATTATCAAGAAATCCCAACCGCTATCTCCTTTTTAAGTGGTTGCCTTACGTCAGTAAATCGACACGCACACACACAAACATGGCAGTGATTTTGCTAAGCTTAGTTTTTTTTTTTTAATGACGCCATCATTTGTTTTTCATATGCGAGTACAACCAGTTTGAAATGCGCCATGGAATGGACTTTGAGCGTATGAATGAATTAAAAACAAAACTCATTCAAAAGAAACGGTTCTAGGAAAGTGTGACATATTGGTGACGTAGTCGAAATATGCATATAGACAAATTGCACCAGGATACGGGATTTAA
>JAKCPI010015111.1:0-10044 GCA_023213315.1 Euborellia annulipes | reverse complement strand
CCATCAAGAGAAAAGATATTGGACAACCCCCTCACTTCTACCTGAATTTAGAGCCTTTTGAGGGTATGTATACAGGGCTGTAACTAGGCAGATGCAACAGGTGCACCGTGTGATCGTGTTGTATACCCTGCCTACCATGGGGAACATAAACATTTGCACCCTAACAGGTTTGCAAGACGCCTACTAGTTAGGCAGCCCAATCGACTCACCACTACATATGCAGTGTCTGTGTGAATTTACCTGAGCTAGGGTTCTGAGGGTATTTTATGAAGAAGCCATAAACCATCCCTTTGGAAAATAGATACATTTTAAATAAAAATTTGCGAATTCCTCTCTCTATCTCGCAATGCAAGTAGCCAGATCGGTGAAATTTAGTAAATAATTCTTACCCTAAAATTGTATATCTGTTTCAAATTTTGGAGTAATTACAATACTTCAACCGGAAGTAGTTAGTACTTTACCGAAGATTATAAAAATTACCTTTTAAAAATATTTTAATCTGGTTATTAATTTTGAAAGTGGCCTAATTCCATTCTTGGTAAGAAGGGTTTGAAAGTTTTATAAACATATACCATACATTTAAATAGCCGGGCAACAAATTAATAGGCCAGAATCGATAGCAAAGAATTGAAATATATTTTCGCCACTTTGCTACTCAAAAGAGAAGTGCATTTCTTTCTCACTTTCTTTACTAAAAATATTACATTTTTAAAATACTTCTATAATCTTAGGTAAAGTAGGCCTACTTCCGGTTGAAGTATTTACTACAAAATTTGAAACAGATCTCCAATTTTAGGGCAAGAATTATTTATTAAATTTCATCGATCTGGCTTCTTGCATTGCGAGATAGAAAGAAGAATTCGCAAATTTTTACTTTCTCTTATTTTATTTAAATTTTATCTATTGTCTGAACATGCCACATTCTATGTTGTAAGACCTCTCGAGACAAAAATCCGAAATAACAGTTTTTTTTTTTTTTAAGAATATAAATAAGAATATTTTAACGCCCCGAGATATTATTACCTGGTATAAAGGTCTATAGATATCGGAAAAATTTTACTAAAAATTGGGACACAAGTTTCGTTCAAATTGTGAAATAAGTTAATTTTTTCCAAATAAGAAGATAAGATTAATTAAAATGTTGAAATTCTATTAATTTGAGATCAAATTCATTTGATATGAAAAGGCTACGCTATATCGCTATATAGATTGTTCAAAAGGGTTGGTTTATGGTCTATCATAAAAGACCCTCAGAACCCTAGCTCAGGTAAATTCACACAGACACTGCATATGTAGTGGTGAGTCGATTGGGCTGCCTAACTAGTAGGCGTCTTTCAAACAGGCTAGGGTGCAAATGTTTATGTTCCCCATGGTAGTTACGGCCCTGTATACAGTACCTCAAAAGGCTCTAAATTCAGGTAGAAGTGAGGGAGTTGTCCAATAGAGTCTTTTCTCTTGATGGTATGTATATTAGGAGGTTTGACAAACTCGGTGGATTGAATTTTTCAGTCTGCGCATGCGCTAATTGAGAAATAGTAAAGCAAGCCTAATGAGATGTCTGCCCTGAATGTTAGGAAGCGAATTGGGTTGCCTAACTAGCCCTTTGAAGGGGTGCGAAGAGAGTAGCAATTAAGGGGGGAATAGGACCGAAGGTGTTACGCATGTTTTTCCCGATAAGAGGGCGTGGTGGGTCATAAAAAGGATGCCCAAAAATCAAGTAATTCAAAAATTTGCCAAGAGATGTAAAAAGCTAATAATATTTAATGCATTTGGTTGATTTTCATTGATATTTTAACAATAAATACTTTATAAATGTTATTATATATTGTGTAACTTTTATAAAAGCATAAAAATATATAAATATAGGCCAGATATAGGCTAATATTATATCGGCTGTTAGACTAGCCTGCCATCTATTGCAAGAATGCTGAACTAATTTGACAGTTGATTTTTAAATAAATCATCTAAGCTTATTTTAAAACTTCTTAATTAATATGTGATTAATAATAACAATAAATTCATTTTTAAATTAAAAAAATTAAAGATTATTGGGACAGATTGTTTTTTTTGTATTTGCTTGATAACAAAAAAATTAATTACGATAATTTTTTAATAAGTCATTAAAAAAAATTATAACTCGATGTCCCAATAATCTCTATGAATTTAATTCATTTAAAAAAACCGCAATGAAAAATACCTTATAATTAGAGACCGGATTTTTATGCAGCAAAAACCGCTAAATATGCCATATAATATGCAGTAAAAGTATTAAAATATGCAGCAAAATATGCAATATATTTATGGCAAAAATATTAAGTAAATGGCTTCCAATTAAAGGTAAATAGTGATTTCTACTGATGTAAAACTAATGGTGTTTCATTTTTGGAAGGAAATGATTAAAAAATAAATAAAGGGTCAGACTAAGCCGACCGCACAACTTTGCCCACCCACTATTCAAGAAAAAAATATTTGTCCCCCCCCCCTAGAGCCCCCTAATGGTCCGATGTTATACATATTATATATCATTTTACTCGGGAGGAAGTCTAGTTTCTGAATATATAAAAAAAACTATAGGTTATGAAAGAAAAAATATTTGCACCCCCCTAATGGTCCGATATTTACCAAAAGCTTTTCAGTTCTTGGCCTCTACCCCTAGTTTATGGGTGCAAAATTTCAAAACAATTGAACAAATAGTTTTTGAGATTTTGTTGACGAAAAAAATTACCACAGATACACACACACAGAGACATCATTCCAAAAACTTCTTAAATGGATTCAGGGGACTTCAAAACGCATTTTGGCAGCTTCAGAAAAATTTCGATTTTTTTTACGATTACATTAACTTTACCTGTTCAACCTACGGTTGATGGGCAAAGTTAAAAATTGGTCTCACAATAAAAACTAAATTTAATTAAAAAAAAAAATATATAAGGAGCAATCCATTGCGAAATTTTTGAAGCAAACGAGGACCCCTGTTTTGGCATTTTTTTTCTTTAATTAATTTGACTTCGAATTATGAAACACAATCCAACGAAAATTCTAACAAAACTAAATTTATTTCTTAAAAGAGGATATAAAGAATAAAAAATTATTTATTTTTTACAATGTAATAAAAGGATTTAATTTTTTTTTTTTTTTTTTTTGTTTTTAGAAAAAAAAATTAAAAAATTAAAATAAAATCAAACTTTTACTGAAAAAAAATTTAAAATATCCAAAAAGTCTTAAATATGCAACTTTATGCAATATTGACCAAATATGCAAAAATATGCAATATAGAATTTGAACCCTAGCTCCAAGGGGGCATGATTCGGATAGAAAATTGGTTTTCAGTGATGTACCTATTAGCAAATAGAATATGCAATTGCATAGGAATCCGGTCTCTACTTATAATAGTCTAGTTTTTTTTTTTTTTTTAAGTACGTTTAGACGTCGCTCCTGAACCCCCTTTCTTTGCTTTCTTTTGCCTTTTCCTTGTTCGGCGACGAGTCGCTCTCGAGACTCTTGATTTGTTTTATATTCTCATTAAAATTAATTATCATTTTTTTTATTGAATTATCTAATTCAAAGAAAAAATGAATTAATCTTGAAAAAAAAAAAAAAAAAATTGTTTTTATTTAGTTTTGCAAAAAAAAAAAAACATCGAGCTATCTTTAATTGCAATACAAACTCAATATTCAATTAAAAGATAGAAGATTGAGTTGAGTAATCGTTTGATATTATACTTCAGAAAGAGAGAGAGAGAGAGAGTTGGTTTTTATTAAATATTGATACTGGCGACCGTAGGCACTAGATGAAACATGATAATATAGGGAATTGAAATTATACACAACAGTGTAAAAAAAGTTTTTGAAATTTGTAAATTTAATATTTCAAAACACACTAAAATTAAGATTTTTTTTTACAGTGTAGGTTATGTGTTTCAAAATTATTTTACTGACTTTATACGTATTTCTCTAGGAAGCAAATTAAAATTACACGACATTTTTCATATTCATATCTGACTATTAACTATTGATGTGGTGGGGGAAGGGTTATGTTAAGTCTTTAAAGCGCGAGGAGCTCTAGGCCATTAAATGTAGGGGGTAGAAGAAGAAGGGTTCTTTTACCAATAACTTCTGAAGACGTGTCGCCAAGTGTCGAAACACGTATAAAGTCAATAATTTTGAAAAACAACCTAGTGATAATTTCAAACCCCTATATGTTTTTGTTTTATTTAAACTTGATTAAAATAATTTGTATTTGTATACAATCTTGTTTGTAATTCATATTTTATTTCATTTATTTTGAATAAATCATTTTTAGATGCATTCATTTAAAGACGAAGAGGCCCGCGGGGTTGGTGTAGGGGTTAGCGTGCTGGCCTTGATTACCAAGGGTCGTGGGTTCGGACCCCAGGCAGTCCGATGATTTTATTTAAGCCATTTGGATACCAAATGAGTGTGAGGGGGGAAAAAGTGTGTTTTTTTAGAAAAAAAAAAAGACGAAGAGGGATGGCCTCTTGTAGATCAGAGAATGGGAAGTCAGCCAGTAGGCAAGCCTTATCGATTAAAATTCACAGTATAACAAACATTTTGGTTTTAATTGAAATAAAATGATTTTGTTTTATTATTGTATTGTTTTTGCTTTGGTTTAGTTTTGTTATTGTATTGTTATTTTTTATTAGTTAATGATAATTTGTAATTTTATATGTAGGCTTATATATGATGGCAAAGTAGCCTTACCCTGAATTAAAAAAAAAAATCATTGTGTGGTTTTATGAAAGCACAATGCAAGTGAAACTTTTTTTTCGGATCGTAGGCGTTCAACTGAAAATTTTCAGAAAATTATTCAATTAAGGGTATTGAAATCGCGTTTTTAATCTTAACTTAATAATTGTGATAATGGGAAATCAATAGACGCATGTTAAAAACTGAGAACAATATTTATTTAGTAATTGAATCATTTTAAATTATTTTAAAAATTATATTTTATCAATTTAAAAATTGAATAATTAAATCTCACAATTATTTTTTTATAATTCATCATATATATTAAATTTCAACTTTCGTATTTTTGTAGTCACGGCTTGTGTCGTCATGGCTTGTAGCGTCACGGACTTTGATGTCACGGCTTGTAACGCGACATGCTGATAGAAGAGCGAAAATATATGAGGCCATCAAATAAAAGTTCCATTTAAAAAAAATTCAAATAAAAGACTAACATCTCTTGGTTTTAGAGTTTTTTTTTTATAAGTTGTCTTTACAAAAAGCAAAAGCAAAATCTTTTTTACCCAAGAACATTTCATTAAAAACGTAGGCTTCATGATTTTTTTGTTTTAGTATCAGAATTTTCTCCGCCTCTAGATAAATGAAATACACAGAGCACGATGCATATAATCTCAATTTTGTTGATGCTGATTAGGAAATATTTCTGCTTCACATTTTCCTTATAGCCTTCTAGGCAAATCAAATTAGAAATTAAAGAATAAATTCAATATTTCCTTTGCCTTATTGAATTTATGATATGTTATTGACTGACAGGAAGGTCGTTACCCATCTCGCCTTGTACTGCATTTTACGAGATATTTATTTATTCATTCGTTTTACCAAATCAATTTACAAGGTCAAAGGCATCAACTTCTAATAAGACTTGTTAATTACTGTTAAGGAAAATTTATCACGCTTTAAGATGTCTAAACGTACTTAAAAAAAAAATAGACTATTATAAGGAATTTTTCAATGCGGTTTTTTTTTAATGAATTAAATTCATAAGGGATTATTGGGACATCGATTTTTTTAATGACTTATTAAAAAATTATCGTAATTAATTTTTTTGTTATCAAGCAAATACAAAAAACAATCTGTCCCAATAATCTTTAATTTTTTTTAAATTTAAAAATGAATTTATTGTTATTATTAATCACATATTAATTAAGAAAATTTTAAAATAAGCTTAGATGATTTATTTAAAAATCAACTGTCAAATTAGTTCAGCATTCTTGCAATAGATGGCAGGCTAGTCTAACAGCCGATATAGTATTAGCCTATATCTGGCCTATATTTATATATTTTTATTCTTTTATAAAAGATACATAATATATAATAACATTTATAAAGTATTTATTGTTAAAAGATCAATGAAAATCAACCAAATGCTTTAAATATTATTAGCCACCATCCTGACATCTCTTGGCAATTTTTGAATTACTTGATTTTTTGTTCATACTTTTAATGACACACAACGCCATCTTATCGGAAAAAACATGCGTAACACCTTCGGTCCTATCCCGCCTTAAGATATATATATCGCGTATGTGAGCCACAAAACGACGAATTCGGGTCCATTTCTTCTGATGACTAAAATTGCTTTCCAGCTGAGTTTATATACCCGAATGCCTAGTGATAAGGGCACTCCGAGTTCAAATTGGAGGATCCGTGGTTCAACTCCCGGCTGCACACCCTTACTTTTTCGGCTATATGAATTAATAAATATTTAATTATATAATTTTATTTGTTAATAGAGGCGTCGAGACTGAACAAAAATTTATTTGATTTCCACAACGTTTATATTTCCTGTCTTTAATTAATAGGAGTGTAATATCCTATTGACACTAAAACACGCTTAAATAGACAAGTAAAAAATCAAATATTTTTAAGACGTATTTCTTGTTTGATTTTCTGGAAATTCAGAATTTTCCCATTGGAAAGCATTGGGTTCTAGCTCTTCTTATAAAAAAAGAAAAATCATTAAGCCTATGGCACCCGGCTAAGGCAAAAAATAAATAAGTCAAAGATGATTATTTCATTGAAATTAATATATCATTATATTTTATGTTTTTTTTTGGGAAAGTATAGATAAGTATTTATAAAATACATTATATTAAAATTTCTTGAGTTGAATAGCTGTACAGGCCCCCCTGTAGTAGATATTTAATTAGAAGAAAAAAACGGGCAGTATAAGTATTAGTATTAGTATAAGTATTAGTAGTAAGTATATTAGTATAATAGACGGATGCGAGATGTTGTGCTTATTGGGTAGTCCACCCGCCGTGAAAGTCCTGGCTCGTCTCTCAGGGGTGCAATTTTGCCCAAACTTAAGCACAAATATATCTGGCAAATTTCCTATCTTAAAATTTATATTTCGTTGCCGACGTTTTGAGTACTAGTCGCACTCATCTTCAGGACAAGAAATATTGCCAGAGTTTAGTACAGGTTGGGAGGTACTGAATTAAATCCCATGTTTATACATGTTCTTATTAGTTCTTAAAATCGATAATATGGACAATAATAAAAAAAAAAATTCTTCAACCAAACGTTACAACTGACACCGCATCTAAATAGCAAGTGACAATATTACTTGAACAAATACTTTTGTAATTTTTATTTATGATATAGTGTGGGGATGTATACCTGGTATATTTTTAATGAATCAGATAAATATTAATTGTCTGAAATTAATTTCCTTAAGAATTGGGATTCGCCGAAGGATCTTGGCGAGAATTGTTTAAAATAACTTTTTGTTTATTAAGAAGTTTTTATTTTTCTTCAAACAAATTTGTTCTTTTTCGGCATATCCTTATATACTTTCTCAAAACCTTTTTTTTTCTGGAAGGCGATATGATGGATATGACGAAACAGAATGCATCTATTAGAACAATTAATAGACAAAAATCTAATTTATGTTAAAAACGCCTACGGTGTCGTTTAAATGAAATAAATATGGATGAATGGATAATCTGATATCGTTAATTAAAAGTATTGGCTTCTATTTATTTTTGATCTCCGATGCGGAAAGGACAAAAAAATTAACTTAATTAAAAAAGATTCTAATTATTAAGAAAGGTTTCTTCTCTTCCACCGGATGTTCATCGATAAAAATAATTTCAATACGTTATTAAAGACATTGAGTATTATAAATGATATAATTATTATTTTTTTCCACCTATTGTTAAATCAAATTGATTTTCTCTTTGAGCTTAGTATCCTCTGAATTCTTCTAAGAATGAATGCTAACGATTTGGATTTATTTTACTTTTATCGTAAACATATTTGGATACCCCATTATCCTGCCAGGTTGCTTCACATTTAGTCAACTAACAAACTTATCCGACAGATATAAATTCATCGATATTGTAAACAAGAACACGCTTAACCTTCGAGTTTTAAAAAAGTGTTTTTTCACATATAATTAGCAATTTAAGGTAACAGAAAAGTTTTGTGAAGTTAGAAACTTATTATTAAAGGCATCATTTATAAAAAATAAAATAAGTAATTAAAAAAAATAAATAAACAAGGCTTGTGTTGCTTATTTCGCCCCTTAAGCCTTAGGCTAGGCGTCCAGTGCAGCGTCCAAGCAGAAACTAGCGAACAGCGAAACAGCGAAAACAAGCGAAATCTAACGCGCGGAATGTCGCAAAAGGTTGCGCGTTCACTAGTAGCAGAAACCTGCGAACTGCGAATTCAACATGGCTGACATAACCTATAATAAAGTATACTTAATCTGACAGCGAACGTCAAATATAACCTTGTTAGGTCAATATGGCATTAATTTTCAACATCCATGATGAAATCTATATTTATAATGAAGGATTGTAGAATTGTAGATTGGCTGCTTGGTCTTAAAATATAACCTTACAAGGCCAAAATGGCAAAAATGCCGCCCCTTTGACGCTTTCAAACGCGCGAAATATCGAACAAGGGGAATTGGATAGGTTCGCTGGTCGCGACTATACGTTGCGATTAGCGCGAATGAAACTCTCCTAGTAACGAGGGCTGATTTGCCAATAAGTGTTTGGATTATTCGCGCGTTTCCGTCGTATTCGCGCGAACTAAATTTCGCCGCTTTCTGCTTCCAGAGGACGCCAGGCCTTATACCGAACTTTTGGTCTTGGCTAGTTAACTTCGATCTGGGTTCTTATTTTATCATATGATTAGCTTAAGATGTGAAAAGAAGGGCTCGGCCCGAGGGATAGCTAGTTAATTAGAAGATCAGATTTTGTGAATTGGATGCTGCCCTGGTAGGAATGCACAGTTGGGCCAAGCCTCGGACCAGGCTTGGACCAATCGTGCCGAGCATTGGGCGAGGCTTGGGGCAAGCCTTGTCTAACCATTGGGCGAGGCTTGGTCCAAGCCTTGGAATGATAACAATGTACCCAGCCTTGGGAATCAAAAAAACCAAGGTTGGCCCAAGCCTCGAGAATCAAAAAAACCAAGGTTGGCCCAAGCCTTGGAAAACAAAAAATGGATGGTCGATCCAAGCCTCGAGGAAAAAAAAAGTTGTTTCCCGAGAGATTTGAACTCGAGCTTTTTGGTTTTGTTCTTCATTTGTCAATGCCTTTACGCTCTCGTACACAGTTGTTATATTGATATGACTCTCTTTTAAGCTATTTGATTTGCCTTTTATTTTAGCTAAATAAACTTTATCAAACAATCACCAGATTTAAAATATATATTACTGTTTTTTTCAATTAATAGTACTTGATTTAATTTAATTTTTTTTTTTTAATTACATGATGGGTCAATTAAGCATTGGGCCAAGCCTGGTCCGAGGCTTGGCCCAATGGTCACTACCCAAGGCTCGGTTTAATAATATAATACCATTGGGCCAAGCCTCGGTCCAGGCTTGGTCCATTCGTCTTCCCAAGGCTCGGTTTAATACTATTGGGCCAAGCCTGGTCCGAGGCTTGATCCAAGGCTTGGCCCAATGGTATTATATTATTAAACCGAGCCTTGGGAAGACGATTGGACCAAGCCTGGACCGAGGCTTGGCCCAATGGTATTATATTATTAAACCGAGCCTTGGGTAGTGACCATTGGGCCAAGCCTCGGACCAGGCTTGGTCCAATCGTCTTCCCAAGGCTCGGTTTAATAATATAATACCATTGGGCCAAGCCTTGAATCAAGCCTCGGACCAGGCTTGGCCCAATAGTATTAAACCGAGCCTTGGGAAGACGAATCGACCAAGCCTCGGACCAGGCTTGGCCCAATGGTCACTACTCAAGGCTCGGCAAATGACAACTGGCCCAAGGTTTGGCCAATTGTCAGCATTGGCAATTCCTACCAGGGT
>JAKCPI010015110.1:0-14824 GCA_023213315.1 Euborellia annulipes | reverse complement strand
TTAATCTAAAAATAATTGATTTATCAATTTCAATCAAAATCGTAAAAATCTTTAGAGCCGTTTTCGAGAGCTGGTGTGCTTACATATTGAATAAACACAAACGTATATTGTATAGTAGCTATAAGATAAAATTTCAAATAATTGTTAAATTTTGCAACAACTTGTTTGTTCCAGTTAAACAAGGACGCAATTTAATTCCGATGGACCCGAACGGCCTCTCCGACCCGTATGTCAAGCTTAAACTCATCCCTGACGCCGACAACGTTAAGAAGAAAACGAAAACGATTCGCTCTTGTTTAAACCCTGTCTGGAACGAAACCATCACTTTGTAAGTGACTTAACTCTTTTTACTTTATTTCCTTCGTATGTTGAGTCGCATTATTATGCCATTAATTATTCACATATTTGTTTTACTTTCTCTGTGTGTTAGAATAATTAGCTCTAGTTTCCTAACTCGAGAAAGGGAAACTTACCCTCAACTTTCATTAAGTTATACTAAATATGAATTTGCTTAGCAACTTCTCCAAGTTTCAAACTCATATATTATATTCAGGGGCGTATATAGGGAGGGCCCCCCCCCCCCGAAATTTTTCAAATCTTATACGCCCCTGATTATATTATCTTTATTTTTTGACGTAAACACACTGACAAGTGAGTATTAATAGAAAATTGGGTGATTTAATTATGCGTTGCATGATTTGAAAAAACCTTTTTTTGGGAAACAAATTGTGTTTTTAATATAAAATTTTAAAAATTAATACTCAAAAATTTGATTTGTATATAAATTCTGGTAAACAACTACAGAATGCACCTTTAAATTACCGATAATAAGAACCAATTGTGTGCTGTGCGACCAGTCACACCAGATTGGATCGGTGCCGGATTTTGGACCTGCCGTGTATGGCCGGCCGCCTTAAGGCCATTTAGACCCTATCCCTATTTATTTCAAACATAGGCGTAGCCACGGGGGTTCAAACCCCAACTGCCTCAGTACGCCTCTGAAAACGCAAAAAATTCAAGAAAATTCAGAATTTTCCCATTGCAAAGAATAGATTTTTGTTTTGCTTTATAAATAATTAAAGCCTATTAAGTGACATCCCGTCCTGTGGAAGGGACGTAAAGAAGATTCCCTCTCAGTGATGCATTCTTCGAAAGGAGTAGGCTACACGCCGGTGCTGAGGGAGTCCCTCCTCAAACTAGGACATCCTCCATAGCATAGAAGAGGTTGGATATAAGGAGCCGGTTGGAACCAGAAATAAGGATTAGTTCACTAGCTAGAGACGAAAGCAGGAGGAGGAGTTAGAGATAGGAAATGATGTAACTTCACGGGGTGCCAGTAGATGGCCACGGCCAGAGGCCGGTTGGGTTTGAGGTGTGTGTCTTCGTACACGAAAGCACCTCGGGCAAATAAACGGGGATCCCGATAGGAATTTCAAATAAATAAAAAAGCCTATTAAAATTGATTAATTCTCTCAAATGAAAAATAATAAAAATTATTATATAAATAAATTTATTATTTTTTTTTTTATACTTTCTCTTACCTATGTATATATGTAATATATATAGAGAGAGAAATTATTTGGATTCAAAAATCAAAAAAATTCAAAAATTTGTTGTCGGGATTTTGATAGATCTTCACGTTTTGAGGTCCCCTGAATCCAAAAAATCTGGTGTGACTGTCGCACCAGATTTTTCGTGTCGACACATATTTAGATTCCGCCGATATATTAGAATGGATCGTTTTGATAACTTACCCACCCCAACATTAAAATAGCCTACCTATGGGAAAATACATGGTGTTTGTCCTTCAGCATTAAAATAGCTGAAGGACAAACACCATGCATTTCCCCATAGGGGGGCTATTTTAATGTTGGGGTAGGTAAGTTATCAAAACGACCCATTCAAGATGTAAAATTTATAAGTATGGGAAAATATTTATATTTTGTTACCATGGCAACCATTTCTCCTATCTTTCCTATGAAGCACAAGAGTAAAGTGTGCTTCAAACAATTTTGAGGGCAAAATGAGAATTACATTACATTCAAAATATACAAATACAACAAACGCAACTAAATTTCAAGCAACAACTAAAACAAGATTCCACACAAAGAGAACAAAATTTAGCTAAACTAATACAACACAGCACAGAACAAATTAAACAACTGACAGAGATAACCCGGGGGGGGGGCCCCTTGATCAAAAATTTTCCCCACTTCACATTAATAAGAACCCAAATCATTAATCAAAACACCATAATGCCCATAGCACAAATAGAACCCCCCCCCCCAGTCGATTGGCTGCAAAAATTTCGAAAAATATTTAAAGAGTCGGGTTTGCGAAAAGTCTCTCTAAAAATATCAATATAACCACGGGCTGTCGACGCAACTTGGGCTCTAAGCCCAGGAGAGTCGCTCTAGCGCCCTGTGGACAAAATCGACTCCTCAACAACAGCAACACCTGAAACTAAAATTAATATAATTAAATATTTATTAATTCATATCCCCGAAAAAAGAAGGAAAGTTGTGTGCGGTGCGCCAGGCATACCAGATTTGTTTATAATCATGATATTCTACAGGCCTACACTAGAGTATCGATTAACAAACATCTGCATTATTTAGAAGCCTCGCTTTCAGAATACAAAAAAAAAAAAAAAAAAAAAAGAAAATTTCTTTTCTCTTTGCCTCAAGCAACTCTGACACCGAATCCAAGGGGTGTAGAGGGTATATAAAGCACAAACAGATGATGTTATCCCCCTCGTTGATTAGAGCGCAGGACCGCATGCTCTCTCTCCTCCTCTCCTCTCCTCTCCTCTCCTCTCCTCTCCGCTAACGCATTCATTGATTATAAAAGGTAAATTGAAATTTCAAACTAAATCAATAATCTCGCTGAAAAATAAGAACAAGAAATTAAGTCCATTTTCATAAAGATGAGTCAACTTTGATTTGATTTTACTTTCTCTTACCTCTACCAGTATATATCTTTATATATAAAGAGAGAAAGTATTGGATCTTGTACTTCATAGGAAAGAAAGGGTAAATGGTTGCCATGGTAACAAAATATATATATTTACCCATACTAATAAATTTTACATCTTGAAATTGGAATGTACACCGTACTGTCGGAAACTAAATATATGTTAAACTAGTGGTAAAGGGAATCGAACCCAGGATCTCCAGCCTTTCCGGGGCATAGGCGAGCTGTCCATGGGATGTTTGCAGTATTGTTAAATAAGTACGCAAAAAATCTGGTGTGACAAGCACAGAACAAAAACTGTGCGTCCGGTCACACCAGATTTTTTTTTTAATTTATTCCCCCCGCCCCGTAAAAATAAAAAATAAAAAAAAAAAATCGATGTCATTAATGAGAGAAGTTGAGTTGAAAGAAGAATAGTAGAAGGCTAGACAACCACCTGTCGCTTTTTGAACATCTATCTTTCTACCTTTTGCCTTTTGCCTTTTGCTTTCTTTCTTCTTCTCGGATATAACTATACCGAGTATTTAAAAAGAAGCCTGACAAGCACAGAACACAACTTTCTCTTAGCAAAGTTATGGGAAAGTTGTGTGCTGTTCGAGTGTGCCACTCACAAGTGTAACATTAAATAAAGTTCTTAATAACTTTTTCATTAGATTGATTGAAGATGTTCTCAAATGTTACCGAAACGTCAGTTTTTATTAAATTTATCAATTCCTATCGAGAATTTCTTTTAATCTCGATTGGTCGGCTTTTCTGAACTCCCTCTGAAATTCCCTCCCTCCCCTCCCCTAATTAAATTTGATTTATACGGAATTTGCATTTGTACATTTGTGGTGTTCAAATATTATTGTATAATCATATAGGCAGGCCCACGTTCGTTCGTTCTTGGGATTGTGTATTGATTTGTGGCCTAGTAGTTGGTCTGTCAATAGAAGGGATTTCGGTCCTCTACTCGCTAGTAATAAATCGATTGTAAATTGGGGCATTTTACATTTTCCTCTACCGGGTCGTGTTGAAGAATTTAGACTAATTACTAGAATGTTACCTTAGAGCCAAGCCCTGCTAAATAAGTTATCGACTCTCCGAATTTTACTTTCTCTGGATATATACCTCTGGATTTGACCAAGAGTCCTAGGCGTGTAAACTAATGTATATATATATCCATATTTTTTACTTTTTACTTCAATAAAAGATTTCGCTCTCTCTCTCTCTCTCTGTGTGTGTCTGTGAACAAAATATCTCTAGAATGAAAAGAGCTAGGAGGTTGAAATTTTATATTTAAGTTAGGCACCCCCCCCTGGGGCGTAACACGAAGCTTTTGGAAAAAATTGGCCAAAAACTACTAGTGCTTTACTGATATACCGGTACTTTTTCAGTTTTTTTTTTTTCGATTTTCTCAAAATTCGCTCGCTCCAACGATTTTTTTTTTAAATTCATAAATCAATTATTTTTTAGATGCTCTTTAAAATGTATATTCTCATTTTGCCATTGAAATCTTCTGAAGACCACTTTACTCTTGTACTTCATAGAGAAGATATGGGGGGGGAAATGGTTGCATTGGTAACAAAATATAAATATTTTCCCATGCTTATAAATTTTACATCTGAATTCAAATATATCGGCGGAACTAAATATATCTCGACACGAAAAAAATCTGGTGTGACAAGCACTTACCGAAGAGGAAGAGAAAGTTGTGTGCCCCTACAAATTTTTGCATTCTAAGTTTCCTTATAATCTGAAACCTAAAAGAAGAGAGATTTAAAATATAGGGTAAGAGAAAGTAAAAATTGAGGGCTCAGATATTCACCTCTATTGATAACCAAAATGCTTAGCCGAACTTGCCACTAAATTCTATTATAATTGGGGATGAATCAATATTAAATAGAAAAAAACTTTTGTTACCTATTTGAAGTCTTTTTATCTGATCAAATAAGAAGAAATGAATCCCCACCCAGACTACGTATTTGTCTCTATCTTATTTCAAATATTAAAAATGTTGAATCAATCTCAAGACGACCTTCGAAAGGAGTTTATCATTCCTCTAGCACAATGAAGGAATCCCCGATGAAGAGATTGCATTAACAAATATTGATTTGGATCAGGCACTCTACATGAACTGAAAAAGGGCGAGTTCAAGAATGTTGTTAGGCCTATGCGAACCCTTGGCCTTGGGTCCCAAAGCTAAATGCTCTAGCCCTGAGCGATCGTATTAAATTTACGTTAGCTGTTTCTAGATGAGCAAGTGAAGTGAAGTGTCGTTATTTGCCTCATTTTTCAATTTTTATTAATCTGCTGAAGAAATTCAATTAACCCAGAGCAGGCTAACAAATGTGAATTTCATTTTTAAATTCACACACCAATCATACATATCGTCTGTAACAAAAATACTAGGGTCCGACCGAAACCATGATTTTTTGCCGAAACCGTAACCGAAACCGAATATTCGGTCGGTTCCTAAAAAATACTGATTTATTATTTGCTATAGCTGAAAATAAATGTGGGAGAAGAGCACAGCATTCAGATTAGGCTTTTAATCCGAGCCCTTTCTACGCTGGCTATGTTTCTAATCACTGTCCAGAATTCAATTAGAGGGAAGTTTAAATAGCTAGAGCTATCTATTTTCGTCAATTTAATTTTCTTAAATACCATACGGAGGGTAAATAAATTCCCTCTTTTATATAATCAAAATGGAAATAGAGAATCCTCCATTACTAATTTGATTTCACTGATGGCCTTTAAATGCAGGTCTAGTTGAGTGATTTGAATGATGAGCGAGCGAGAGAGAGAATTAAGCATATCCTTAGCCTTCTTTTGTTATTCTTGTAATTAAATACCAGCTGGGGGATATCCACATGCATTGCTTGCCAAATTGTCCAATTTCACATAAATATAAAATTTCAACCTCGTAGCTCATTTGCTGCATGCTTTTCCACTTTTTTTTACTCAGGCTTCAGAACGTGTATTTCCACCAAAATCTCAACATCGAATAAATGCCTGCTTCTTATGCTCTAGCCTTGTTCTAAAAAGGCTTGCTTTTGAGAGGCTCCCCTGATGATTGCACTCTGTGTGTGTGTGGGTGAAAGGGCAGAGGTTACCCCTTACCCCCTTACCCTGACGACCTCTAAATGCCATACAAGCAACTAATTCACTTTACACAATCCTAATTAGCCTAAATGATTAGTTGATAAAAGAAGAGGGGGGGAATCTTTTTAAAATAATCAAATTAATCTCCCCCCCCCCTCTCACCCTCACCCTCTCCCGTCCCGCCTCTACTTACGCCCACGAGCAGCAGCAGCAGCAGCAACTACTTTGCTATTTTCATTAGGCAAATGACTCGAGCCAGGTTCTCAAAATTGATCCAAACCCTCTCGGGCACTGAAGAAGGCATTCTGATGCCGCCGAAAAGTTGCTTTTGTTTCTCGGGTGAAGTGGCTCTAACTGACTCGATGAGATCAATGGCAGGAGGCAGGAGGTCGACAGCCCTCCCAAATTGACCACGTTTCGGTCTTAGTGAGTTGTCATTTGTGAATATTGATGAAATTTTGTCAACTGGGCGTAGAAACGTTACGTTAAGTTGGCCTCCACCAATGTTGATTTTATTTTAATATTTCTCTTTTAAAAGATCAAGTCAAATGAAAGCCCGAATAATTTTAATTTCCCTTGTCGACGTTTTGGGGTCTAAACGACACCCATCTTCAGGACAGAGGTGTTAAAAAATACTTAGCACTGCTCCATTCAGTTGTTAGATCAGTTATAAGGTTAATATCTTTTGTAATATACAAATATAATTAACGCTGATGGAGACAGACACCTTTGTTATATATACATGTACGGTATATTATGTGAATGTAAAAGAGAAATATTAACAAATCAACATTACAATACTTGTAACGTTTTTACTCCCTGAGATTGCCAGTTTGTTAAATTTTTAACTCTCTAACACCTGAGAATGGTCCAATAATTGTAGACCGAAACGTCGTCAATCTGGGAGTTGCCTCATACCTGGCTCTCTTTGATCTCATGGTTCAAATTTTTGAAAAGGTAAACGGAGGCAATTTACAATAAAAACACTTTGAGTTCGGGATTCAAATTAGCGTTAATAAATTTTATCATTCAAGTTTTAAATAAAAAAAAAAAGATATTAAAAAAAGAAAGAAATTTAAAAAAATATTTTGTGGAGTAGTCTGCCCATATTGCATTAAATGGGATATATTTACAACTTTCAACTTGTTAAAAATAACTTTTGATTTCCTTAAGGTGCGCGTCTCGGGGTGCTAATTTTGGGACCTTCCAGCGGCCACAATTTTAAAGCTATCGACCTCAAATTTTTTTCTAAATTAAAGCTATTTAAAATATCTACAACTTATAGAAGCCCTTTTTTTGATTTTCGAAAAAAAAAAATTTTTTTAGATTAATGGCATTAAATAAAAGATATTTTAAAAAAAGAAGCTCTATAAGTTGTAGATAATTAAATTAGTAATCATTGTGTTAAAAAATAATTAATTTTTTGCCTTTAATTAATTAGCTGGAAAGTCTAGAATGAAATGTAATAAATCCCTTGTATTCCAATGGGGGAAACTAACGCCATCTCTTGCCGCCTCGAGTCAATCGTGTTTTAACGGTTTTCCGAGACGCGCACCTTAAAATAAAACAAAAAGTTTTGCTGGAAAAAATCTTTCAAAAGTGCTCTAAATATGGAATAACGAGCAATAACAATGTGGTTGGAGAGGACACAAAATAAATGTTTATTTTGTTATTTTTGCAGCGAGTTGAAGCCCGAAGATAAAGATCGGCGATTATTAATCGAGATTTGGGATTGGGATCGAACCTCGAGGAACGACTTTATGGGTTCCCTGTCCTTCGGGATCTCCGAACTAATCAAGGCTCCCGCCCTTGGCTGGTTTAAACTCCTCACTCAAGAGGAGGGTGAATTTTACAACGTGCCGGTGCCTGAAGAAGGTGCTGACCTCGCCTCACTCAAAACTCAGATGCGGGTAAGTCGAGACCCATTTACCATCTTCTCTTTAATATTCAACTATTGTATCTTTTCTCAAATTGTCTAAATCAGTGTTTCTCAAAATAAATAGAAGGTTTCTGCTTTTTTTTTTACTTTCTCTTAGCCTATATATGAAATATATAGAGAGAGAAAGTATTGGATTCATGTCAAAAATTCGATGTCGAGATTTTGATGGATATACACGTTTTGAGGTCTCCTGAATCCAAAAAAGTGATTTTCGCGACTTGTTTCTGCTGCTTATATTTAAGTTAGCCACTCTCCTGGCACGTGACACGAAGCTTTTGAACAAAGAGTACTAGTACTTTACTGATGTACTTTTTCTCGATTTTCTCAAAATTCGCTCCAGCGATTTTTTTTTGAAATTCAAAAATCAATTATTTTTTAGATGCTCTTTCAAATGTATATTCTCATTTTGCCATTGAAATCTTCTCAAGCACACTTTACTCTTGTACTTGATAGGAAAGATAGGAGAAATGGTAAAAAAAAAGATAAATATTTTCCCATACATGTAAATTTTACATCTTGAAATTCGTCGCCGTGGCTCAGAGAGGAGACAATAGCTTCTCGCGCCGCACAGTGGTTCCAAATCCCGAAAACGTGGTCAAAAGTCGAAAACGTTATTTAATCTCTCTGAAATTCAGTACACAAGGGTTTTTGAGGTCTCTGATTTCGAATTTGATATTAGTTTTTCAAAAAAAAAAAAATATGGTGTTGCCAATATGGGGAACTAAAAAAAAAATAACTCGATTTCAATCAAAATTGGCATTGTCGGGTTCTCGAGGTTGCTGATTTTGTATTTTAAATTAATTAATAACAAAATAATTTTTCTTTTTTTTTTATAAGTCTTTTTCTGCATCTTAGGCCATATTGACCCTAAATGATACATATTGTTTAATACGACACATTTGTGGGGGTCCAGACACATTTATTTAGGTCAAAATAATTTAATTACAATATTTTATTCAATATTTTTAATACGGATTACATATAACATTAGTTTAAATAACATTAATAAGCTTCATCAGATGAATATTCAAATTCCAAAAGAAATTGATTAAAAAAAAATTGTGCAAGTCTGTGCAGCTAATTTTTTAATATTATTAATGAAGAAGGATTACAAAAGGCAGGAAAAGTGGTTTGAGAGTGGGATGTCGTGGGACTTTTTACTTTTTGACTTTTGAATTTTTGCGACATCTGAAATGGAAAAAAAAATAAGGCGTTATTTGAAATGCTCCTATTATTTAACTATCAAATTTTATTGCATTTTTTTTACATTGTTCAAATTTACTTACTTTCAGTCGTTGATTCCATTTGACGAAATTGAAATAACCAAAAAAACAAGGAAATGGAGAGCGATAGAAAAGGATGCTTATTTGCGTTCGGAGAGAGCTCCCGATTGTTGTCAAAAACGCTCAGATTCAAATAGATTTTGAGAGCCAGATAAGTGCATATGACTCTCAAAAACGGCCGTTCTTAATCGTAAATATATTAATAAAACTATTTAGGGGGTTAAAAGTCGCCAAATTGAAACTTTATTTTTTGACTTTTGGCCACGTTTTCGGGATTTGGAACCACTGTGCGCCGGAGTCGCGGGTTCGCTTCCCATCCCAAGCGAGAAAAATTTATTTCATTTGATTTGATTACAAATCATTTGAAATAAATAGGGAAATGGCCTTAGTTGTCGAAAAAAAAAAAGAAATTCGAATGTACTCGGAAACTACTCATATGTCGACAAAAAAAATATGGTGTGATAAGCACAGTACACAAATTTCGATTACCGACGGTAATACTGTGCCACCAGATTTTTTACTCTTTGGTCGAATGCAGGGAAGAAGCGAAGTTATTAATATCGAACGACTAGTCGTAGCATTTTTATTTTATGTATTCGGCCCATTATAATAAATGTGACTGTTCTGGAAGCGGCGTCCACCAAATGACCCCGTGACTTGTTCGAAGCTGTAAAAATCGAGGACACAAGTCTCGAAATCTTTTACAGGCTACCTACGGGTCATCAAATCAAATTTGATGGCAAAAAAGAAACACTGGTCTAGAACTAACTCTCAATGCTCTAGCAAGAAAATTATTTTCCTTTTTACTTGAAGAATTGCAATTTATGGAAATCTCTAAAGAGTGTCCTTAAAAAATAGAAGGCAGCTTTTAATATATGTGGGGAAATGCCATCAGGGAAAGTGCATTTCATTTTTGTCTAGTCTAACTAGCAAGTTTCGGTCCTGGATTACGACCATCTGCGGTGTTAAAAACAACATTTAATTTCAACGTTACATGAACTAGGCTATTTATATAGAGATATTCAAATTAAGTCAGCAGCATAATCCAAGATCGAAACTATTGCTTAAAAATTGCAATCTTTGTGACGCCGTATAATACAGAATAGATTCGAGATTTTTAATGTTATATTGTTAACCAATTTTTGACCCACCCCTGAAGGGGGCATTAGAGGGGGCGGGGCGGGCGTGTCGTGTTTTGGGCGTTGGGCGTTGCCCGTAGCCTGCGGGGTGAGTGAATTCTTGTTTGCATCAAGTAATTAGTTAAATTCATTTGAAAAATTCAAATTTTTTTTTTGTTCTTCTCCCCCCCCCTCCCCTTATGGCATGCCACGACCCCCCCCCCCCCCCTTTTGGGTTGCTTGTCCCCTCCCCCTCCCCCTCCCTCCCCTCTTTGCCTGATGTATGTTTATGTAACAATAAATCAACCAATTAACACTCAGATGTTCACTAACTTTTATTTCAGTCCAAGAGTAAATTGTTTATAATAATTGCCTTTTTTTTATTACTATTCTTGTTAAACAATATTTACTCTTGACTGAACGCTAATATAAATGTATATTTGATTAATAAATAATATCATACCATAAATATTTACTTTGAAAATGAAATCAGATAAAAACGATTTGTGTGATGTCTTGATTTTTATTGAATTTGTTTTCTCGCTTCCCCTCCTTGATTGTATTTAACTTATTATTACGAATCTGCCTTCGAGTGGAAATACAAAATTGTTGCCTTTTATTGCCCCTTTACGTATTTTGATTGATTCGTTTAAGAATCTAAGCTTTTAAATTTATTACAAATGTCATATTAAAATCACCAAGGTCCAAATTTGGGCTACCATTTATTTATTAGAAAAAAAAATTGTTGTGTCATCTACTCATGGACCAACTTGGATGGCAATTCTTGTGGTTTCTTCTTTCTGCTAGCCCACATTTAGACCCTAGCCCTTGTCCTCAACGAATGAAAAATCAGATTGAAGTTTTCATTGCTCTGATAGGAAGGGAAGCGAAAAGAGGCGAGATCTCTACCTCTGTTCTTTGAAGCCCTTCTTGAATTTGCAAGTAAACAGAACAAACCCTAGTCGGGTTGCTTTTATACTACGCAAAATTTTAAAGTATTTAAGGAAAAAATTGAGAATTTTCTCTAACAACCAATTGATTCTTGTTTTTTTTTTCTTTTTACGTCTTTTCTTTTCAACTAACGACCTGTCATAAAAACATTTTATGTCTACTTGGTTTGTTCTGAGAGAAGATGGGGGAAGGAACAACGCGATTAGTTTGTAACAATCGTAAAAATTTTAATTCATCTTTTGTGGGGGGCAAAAATAAATCCTTTTATGGCACATGTTGAAAAAACTCTGAGAGCGAATTGTTATTTGTTTGCAATAAATGAAATGGATCCACCAGGATAGCTCTGCGCAGCGATCTACTACTGTGTGATCCTTTTTACTCGGGGAAGAGCCCTTCAAAGGGACGGGAAAGTTTCGTCTATCGTTGGCAGGCAAATCAAGTGGTTTTGTTACTATGTTCACTCGAATGTCTGTCTGTTTCTGTGTTATCAAATTCTCCTTTGGAATAGAGGTAGAGAACTCGCTTCCCATTTCATGAGTTTCGCTTCCTGTCTTGGATGATGAAAAGGGAAATTATTTTCCACTCGAAGGTTGCGCTCAACTTCTTCTTTAGACTGTCTCCTATATGTTTTTGTGTTGTATGTTATTTGTGTTTCCCGGACGGGACGGGACGGGCAGGGCTCGACCATCATTAGCAAAACCCAGAGCCGAAACACGGTGGGACTCCAGTTTATAAGTAGACAAAAAAACAAACAAAAAATGCGACTCTTGACTCTCTGTCTCTCTCGCTTAGCGATTAGCGTTGCTTGTGTTGAATGTTGCCACTGTAGATGTTGCGACTCACTCGTTAAACAAAAAAAATAATGAATTGCCAGGTGAATAACATATCAAATATCATTCATTCATTCATTCATTCACCTCTTCATTCACTTAATTTAATCAATCAGAACAAAAAATACAAAAATTCACCTCCACAAAAAATAAAAGGGAATTAGCCACTAAGAGACAAGAAATTGACAAAGTTACGAGTTCGTTATTTAGATAAAAACTCGATGCCCTCAGTCAGGCCCTGTGCTTTTCTATCCAAATAAAAAAGAAGCAAATTATTATTATTTGAAATTCCTATCGGGATCCCTGTCAATTTACCGTGCACCCCGCCCCCGCCCCCGCCCCGTGATCACTTTCACCCATTTCCTCCTCTTGCCCACTGGGGCGGGCGCGTTGTCCGCCTCCACGAAAACACCTCGCGAGGCCTGATGGGAATTCAAAACAAATACCTCCTGGCTAGCTGTGCAGCTAGTCTTTCATTCTCTATATGATGCATTTAATTTAAAAAGAATATTAATATAACCCCCCCCCCTTCTTAATATTCTTTTTTATTTTAAGACAAATATTTTTCTTCCTAACTCGTAAATTGAATATTTTATAAAAGTAGCTGAGGATATTTAAGCCTAGGGGTAAAAGTTATTAAAAAAAAATTATTTTCTTCAATATCTAAATTGTATCTTTATTAGTGGCCAAGACAGAGATGACGCTTCGGTTACTTCTGAGAGCCATCTTCACAGCTAACCTTTTGTTGATCGAGTTAAGCTAATCATATGATTAAATAAGAGCCCAGAACGTAGTTAGTTAAATTAGAAACACAAATCTGGTTTATTTATTTGTTTCTGGACATTTTTTATGCCTTTATTAAGTTGCCAATTTCACAAAGCTAAGGTTAAGCGCGTTCTTGTTTACTCTATTGATGCTAGTTGACTAGATGTGAAGCAACTCGTCCTTAGTCATTCATTATTGAACACCTGCTATGCGTTTGAAAAATAACCCTCGGACTGAAACCAAGGGCGGATACAAGGGGGGGTAAAGGGGGGGTAATTACCCCCCCCCCCCCCGAGAAACACTTCTGGATCCGCCCCTGACTGAAACGTGAAAAAAGAAACAAACTCCCTAATGGTTGCTTTGTTTTCTCATTTTAATATTTTTGCCGACCCCTCAGCCCTTGCAATTTGCCAACATTCATCAACACATTCCATTCCATCATTTCGAATATATATATTTTTTTTTCCTTATCCTAACGCATGAATAAATAAACGCTTCATGTCTTTATTTGTAGGCACTTTGTGGCGCTTTCTATTTGTACATTTGTTATTTTGTGCCCTGTTTATTGTTGATTAGTCGTCTCTCTTCTTGCATGTCAAATTGAATCTGAGGTTGGGGAATAAAAAGAGAAAAAACTTTTTTTTCCTGTCGAAAGAATTTTTTTTTCTTTTAATATAGGCCTGCCTGGCTATTCGTGTAGAATTCACAAATTTCCCCTTCTTCAGGGTGCCGGGGGGGGGGGGTTCAGGGTTCCGAGCTAATTTTAATAAAACGAAGCGACATAATCAGGAATTTCCCTCAAGATTGAATACACGATAACTTAAGAGGATCAAAAAGTAATGACCTCATTTGTATTTGTAAAATTTACACGAATCTTAAGACACATTGCTACCATCGTGCTCAAAATGTAATATTTTGTTTTAGGAATAGAATTAATTTAAAACACTATTTATTTTAATTATATGTTTCAAAGAATTTATTTCTATGCTCACTATTAGTAATAGAAGCGGGAATTTTAGCCAAGTATATCAATATAATTTTTCCCTGAGTGGTTCGCACATCAAAACGTCTCATATTAAATTGTATCATTTGCACATATGCACTGGGGATGGATTGCGTAGGCAATGCCAAATATTTGCTGTTTTAATGTGGTGTATTTTATTCCCTAGGGAGGCGCGTACTAGTCTAAGGGGAGGCGCGAATATTCGCCACCAGGACCAATTTTCCAAATGATTTTATAAATAAAATAATAAAATTTACAAGGTTCTGGGACGGAGGTTTTCCTTAATTAAAATAATATATATGAATAAATAAATAAATAAAATTTTTTAACGGAGGCGTTGTAACATCAAGTTTAGAAACCATTAGCCTAAAGTAAGACCCATTCTAGAAAATTATACTATGTATAAAACCCAAAAGGCGGATCCAGGCAAGTTTTTCAGGGTTTTAATTTCTTTCTGACTAGACGCGAAGCTCGCCGAAGGCGATAGCATCGTTAATTATTTTATTTACTAAGATTGGATTAGGGGTTGAAAAATTAAAAAAAAAATGTTTTTTATAACTAAATCGAAGCCAAATAAATAGAAAACATTCAAAAAATAGCGTTGATTATTTGATTAGGGGGGATGAAGGGTTGATTATTTAAGAAAGGCCTTGGAATATTCCATATCACTTGTTGACATTTGTTTCCAGTTATAAATATAGTTAGATTAGAGTAAAAGGTATTTTTTTACTTTTTAATAAAAAGGGAATTGTTATTTTCATCTATTTTATTTCAAAACAAAGAGAGAGGCGAATCTCTCGTTCAGTCGAGTCGAGCGCGTTGCTGGCAGGCAAGCGCGGAGCTCCTTGCTCTCTTATTTATTGTTTGTGTTTAAAGTG
>JAKCPI010015109.1:0-28034 GCA_023213315.1 Euborellia annulipes | reverse complement strand
CGTAATGTTAAACTTGAAAGATTAAGGGCCGGTTTTTCATGTTTGGGTAGTTAGTGAAGTGTCTGTTAAAGTGCTTTTTTGTAGTGCAGAAACCCTCTTCATTTTTGTAATTCTTATAGTGAAATAAAATAAAAATAAAAAAGATTTTTAAAAAAATGCTTTTATTTAAATTGAACTAAAAAGAGAGAAATAAAAAAGGAAATAATTTAATTGTTTTTGTTAAAATTTTTAATATTTTTTTGACTTAAAATAAAAGCGTGGTGGGCGCTTCGAAGTGGACCCGAGGCTCGCGCCCCCACGCTTTTATTTTAAGTCATGGAGTATATTAAAAAATTTTACTATTGACCACATGGTTCAAACTCCATCGCTTTAAGTTCACCATGTTGGTGTCATTGGAATTGGTGGCTTAGGTCATATGGCCATTAAAATACTCAAAGCGTGGGGCTGTGAGATCACCGCATTTACATCGAGTTTGGATAAAACAGATGAACTTAAAGCGATGGGTGCAGACCATGTGGTCAATAGTCGCGATGCCAATGCGTTAAAAGCACAACGTGGCAAATTTGATTTATTGCTCTGTACGGTAAATGTGAGTTTGGACTGGAAAGCATATCTCAATACACTGGCGCCAAATGGCACAATTCATATGCTAGGTTTAGTCCTCGAACCGATGCCGATTCCTGCGGGTGCTCTGATTGGCGGTGCGAAATCAGTGACTGGTTCACCAACAGGCTCCCCTTTTGCATTGCGTCAATTATTACAATTTGCCGCACGCAAAAACATTGCACCACAAATTGAAGTTTATCCAATGTCAAAAATTAATGAGGCTTTGGAGCGACTTCACTCTGGAAAAAGCCCGTTATCGTATCGTATTAAAAGCGGATTTCTAATTTAAGCCTGACCATCCATTCACGGTTTATCAAGAACCGTGAATGGAATAAGCCTGTCGTGGCTATGCATTTGCTCACAAATCAGTTTAAGCCACACTCTTGGCTGACAATTCACCTCTTACCCAATCTGCCAATAACATGATTGCATCTTGAATTTCCTGAGACAATTCATGCCCTGCATTTAAACGAATACAGTTGTTATAACGGTGATCCTCACCAAAAATAATCCCTGGCACAATATTGATACTGTATTGCTGTGCATAATAATACAACGCCAAGCTATCAATCTGTTCTGGGAACTGTAACCACAAGGCATAACTTCCTTGCGGTTGATTCAAACGGATCTCTACCCCATAAAAAGCATGTTGAATAAACTGTAAATATTGCGCAACTTGAGCCATCAACTTAGGGCGTAACTCACTCAAATGCTGACGATAGGCTCGGCTATAAATCAAATCGGCAAGCCCCAATTGCAATGGTGTATTGACCGAAACATTTTGTAAAATCAACTTGGCATGTAAGTGCTGTAAACGTTGTGGCAAACAGAACCAACCAACCCGATAAGAGGTCGACAACGACTTGGAAACCGATCCGCAATAAACCACATAGCCCTGTTGATCCCAATATTTAATCGGTAAAGGGCGTTTGGCATTAAAGCTACATTCAGCATAAATATCATCTTCAATCACGTAACACTGATACTTCGCTGCCAGCTGTGCGATTTTTTCTTTCTCGGCATTAGTCAAACAGAAGCCTAAAGGGTTTTGAAAGTTGGCGGTTAATAAACAGACTTTTGCAGCCTGAGTTTTGCATCTCTTGTTCTAAACGATCCAGATCAAAACCTTCGGTATTGGCGGGGATTTCAATAATTTTTCGTTTGAGCAACGCCAACAATTGCAACTGACCATTATAGTTTGGTGTGGGCACAATCACACTGTCACCGATTTGGCTCAGGCTTTGAATCATCACAGACAATGCCGGCATACAACCATTGCTGATATAAATATCTTCTTTGGCAATATAAAAACCATCTTCAGCCCAATGTGCTGACAAAGCCTCTCTTAACTGAAGGTGCCCTTGGCGGTCATTATATAAAAAGTCTTCTGGCTTACTGTGCTTTAAAGCACGTTGTATTGAACGGCGTAAGGCCTCTACAGGAACTAGATTAGGCGATAACTGAATCGAACCTAAATGAATCAGCTTATTATTGATTGCAGCTTCATGAATTTGAATTTGTAAGTCTAGATTTGAAACCTCACGCGCTCTCGACTTAAAATCAGGATGGTCAGGTACAGCAATCTGTGGTGCTTTTGCTGCGATTGAACAAAATAGCCAGACTTTTCTTTGACGTAAATCAAGCCTTGCGCTTCAAGCAATTCATAACAACTCTTTGCTGTATTAAGACTAATATTTTGCAATGCTGCAAATTTTCGCAAAGAACTGAGTCGTTGCCCAACGGCCAACTCACCACAATAAATTTTCTGTGCAATTTGTTGTGCTAATGTTTGATATTGAAAAGCCATATCTGTACTCAAATTTTAATATTTGTTGTATCTGTATCTATAAAGTTAACAGATTTATGCTTCATTCACAGCCAATTTTTACAAACAAATTGATTTGAAAGGAGAAAAAAATGAGAACGATCGCTTTAATCAGTATTGTCTTTGGATTAACTGCTTGCCAGCCTCAGCAGGTCAATCAAGCTGCTCAGAAACAACATTTTGTATGTAAATCTTTGATTGAAGGCTTTTTAAAAACACAAAATTTAGCTGAGTATCAGCTTGATCATCTAGAACCCACCTTACACCAGACTGCAGCTGTGCGAAACTACCGCTACCATAGCCAGTAGTGATCAACGGATGAAGATTAATATCCCGGTGCAAAAAGACTTGGTGTTCAAATGCCTTCAGACAGCAACTGATCATTTTGAAATCCAATTGGTCAATCCACAACAACCCAGTAGCCAAACTTTACTGAGTCTGGATTTACCACCACAAAAGACTATCGAAACTTTGACAGCTTTTGCGTTAAAAACTCAATAAATAAACGGACACGCTTTGGTAAATGTTCCTGTTGATAATACACTGCATGGATGTGTTGCTCATAAAGCTCTATTTGATCTTCAAATAGAGCAATCAAGCGTCCTTGCTTTATATCTTTTAAAATCTCAAACTCAGACAATCTCGCAATTCCATGCCCGCGTAAACACAGTTGACGGACAGTTTCACCACTGGATGCTTTGATTTTTGGTTTGACAGTAAGCCTTTCTCCATTGACTCGAATCGGCCAAGTATTTAAACGGCTGACTTTGCTAAAGCCAATTTGGGTATGATTTAAAATATCTTGCGGTGTTGCTGGATAACCATGTGTAGCTAAATACTCAGGACTGGCAACGATATATAATCGGCTTTTACACAACAAACGCGCATGTAAGCTCGAATCATTAAGATCACCAAAACGTATTGCAACATCTGTCTTATGTTCTAATAAATCGATGATCTGATCGTTACTGTTTAACTCTATTTCTATTTCAGGATACAACTGAGAAAACTCTTGCATCAACGGTGCAATCACATGTAATACAAAAGGTGTCGCGGAATCCACGCGAATCAGCCCAGATGTATCACTGTCTGATTTTAATAAAGCATCTTCTGCTTCATTGAGGTCATGCACAATTTTTCGGGCTTTTGCTAAAAATAATTGCCCCTCTTGGGTCAACTTAAGTTTACGTGTTGTCCGCTCTAATAAGGTGACATTCAGTTTAGATTCAAGTCGTTGCAAGGCTCGACTTACACCTGAAGTGGTTTGTTCAAGATGCGTTGCTGCTGCAACAATCGAACCACTATCGACAATATTAATAAAAGCCTGTAATTCTTCGAGTGTAGATTTCATTGCTGTCAGCGCTCTGTTTATTGTTGATTTCTAGTCAACAATATTTTGCATATTCCTGTATTTTTCCGCAACAATTAAAGTAGCAAAATACACTCAATCTCAGAAAATAAAGTGAAATCCAGCATGACAAACATCGTTCCTCAATTTGGTGTCGGTACTTTCCGTTTAACAGGACAAACTGTGATTGACTCGGTCAAAACAGCCTTAGACGTTGGTTATCGTGCTGTAGACACTGCTCAAATCTATGGCAACGAAGCAGAAGTCGGTCAGGCCATTGCAGAAAGCCATATCCATCGTGATGATTTGTTTATCACAACAAAGATATGGACAGATCATTATCAAGCCAACAAACTTATTCCAAGTCTTAAAGACAGCTTACAGAAACTGGGTACTGATGCAGTCAACTTAACCTTGATTCACTGGCCAGCGCCAAGTCTAGGAATTTCTGTTGCAGAAATGATGCATAACCTGTTAGAAGCGAAAAAAGCTGGGCCTAACTGAACATATTGGAATTTCAAACTTCAATATCGACTTATCGCAACAAGCCATCGCTGCTGTAGGACTTGAAAATATTGCCACCAACCAAATTGAACTTAGCCCTTATTTGCAAAATGATAAGTTGGTGAATTTTTTACAGTCACAAAATATTGATGTGACCTCTTATATGACCTTGGCGTATGGCAAAGTTTTAAATGACCCAACATTAACTGAAATTGCCAAACAGCATCAGGCTTCTAGCGCTCAAATTGCATTGGCATGGGCATTGCAGAAAGGCTTTGCTGTCATTCCGTCATCGACTAAACGTGAAAACTTAATCGCCAACTTAAAAGCACAAGAGATTCAGTTATCTGCTGAAGAAATGCAATTAATCGCGCAATTGGAACGTAATGGCCGTGAGGTTGATCCTGAAAACTTAGCACCTCAGTGGGATGTTTAATTCACTGCTGGAGTAAAAGTGATTTAAAGCAGCGCAAATCTTGGCTCAGGCTTTGATTAGCAAAGTTTGGTTGCTAGGTTTTTGCTTACTAGGCTTCGAAACAGGGTTTACCGCCTTTTGATCATGACTTAGATTGCTTCGCAAGATTATTTTCTTGCGAAGCTTTATTTTGTCACTTCATCAACATAGCGGCTGAAAAGTAAATGACCATCCTCGTGATTGACCGAACACTGTTACATCCCATCATTTTCAATATGCTGTATATTTGAGATTTCTCATGAAATTAAATTTTCCCTTACTCGCATTGGCGATTGGTGCTTTTGCAATAGGAACAACTGAATTTTCTCCTATGGGCTTTCTTCCCCAAATTGCAGAAAATTTGAATATTTCAATCCCAACCGCAGGTATGCTGATCACCGCTTATGCACTCGGTGTTATGATTGGCGCACCGTTTATGACCTTATGGTTTGGACGGTTCCCACGACGTAAAGCGCTTATTCTAGCCATGATTATTTTTACCATTGGCAATATTCTTGCTGCAATTGCCCCCAATTATTGGGGCTTAATGGCCGCTCGAATCCTGACCAGTCTCAATCATGGGGTGTTTTTCGGGATTGGTTCCATTGTTGCAACAAGCGTCGTACCTAAAGACAAACAAGCCAGTGCAGTTGCCACCATGTTTATGGGCCTCACCATTGCCAACATCGGTGGTGTGCCTTTAGCCACATGGGTTGGGCAGAATATTGGCTGGCGTATGTCATTTGCAGCAATCGCCTTACTCGGCGTGATTACTATGCTGTCACTATGGAAAGCCTTGCCTGAAGATAAAGCAAGTCAACGTCCTGATGTCAAAGCAGAATTAAAAGTGCTGACTCGGCTGCCTGTGGTTCTTGCATTGCTCACCACGGTGATGAGTGCAGGTGCAATGTTTACCCTCTATACCTATATTGCGCCTAGCCTACAAAACATCACCCATGCAAGCCCGATGTTTATTACCTTGATGCTGGTACTGATTGGGATTGGTTTTTCAATTGGTAATCACTTAGGTGGGAAATTTGCAGACTTGTCACTGACCAAAACATTGACCAGTTTCTTGCTGTTACTGATGGTGAGCATGTTGCTGTTCCCTATACTGGCTCAAACTCAAATTGGTGCAGCATTGGCACTGATTGTCTGGGGAGCAGCAGCCTTTGCAGTGGTCCCACCTTTACAAATGCGTGTCATGTCTGTTGCTCATGAAGCACCTGGATTGGCGTCCTCTGTGAATATTGGGGCATTTAATTTAGGCAATGCTTTAGGTGCAACAGCTGGTGGAGCAGTATTGAGTATGGGCATGAGTTATGCTGCGGTGTCTATTGCAGGTGCGGTACTCACAGCTTTAGGGTTAGTGCTGGTTTTTATTCAAATGAAAATGAATAAAGCACCTGCTCAACAATATAGCCATTCAGCGTAGCGCTTAACAATCGCCACAAAGACTGCAAGTAACCTTTCTTTCTACATCAACACATTGAGAAAGGTTACTTTCAATAGTTAAATGAGCGGAAAGATCTGCCAAGCATTATTTTTTCGAATATAGCGTTGTTTCGTCAATAAGTGATCTGCTTCAGGATTATTGATCAAACAATGCCTATTTTAAAATATCAGGCAAAGCTGTAAAGGGTTTATTCTTTGCCAATTCTGTTTTCATTTTCTGCAACATCTGATAAGGCTGCTGTTCGACCAAAATATTGGTTAAGCTTGCAGGAATGGAACCTTCTGGATTGGCGTGTCCAGAGGTAATGACTTTGACTTTATTGGCACCCAGTTTTTGAAAGGTCCAATCACCTGAATAATCTTTTAAACGCACATAGTCAGGATTCAGTGCTTTACCTTGCTGAATCGCAGAATTTTTAATAAAAATACTGCCATTTGCATCTTTAGACATGGTTCCTTTGACCACCATATCGCGATCTTTTAACGGAAAGGGAAAATCTAAAACCATATAAATGCTGAATTCACCTTTTTTATCATCGCGAGATAACACTTCAGCTTTGGCAACATTGGGGACCCATTTCGGTGAGTTTTTAACATCCAATACCAAAGCGACAGCACGATCAATCGGCACGTCTAATGTTGTTTCAGCTTTATAAGACAACACAGAATTACTGGCATCCTTGTATGTCCATACCTGAATGTTATTTTTATTCAAACTCAATTTGGCATTGCTTGGTAAAGCAGCTTGTGTAGTCAGGCCAAAAGCACTGATTACACAAGCAAATAACATCACTGTTTTTTTCATTTTTGAATGTTCAAAATTTGACTAATTGTTTTAATTCTATCGCATCAGATTTTAAGCTTAAATATCATTTAAGCCTAAAACGTCTTTCATATCGTATTTTTTTGCATCTTTGCCGACAACCCAAGCGGCTGCACGTACAGCACCGGCAGCAAAATTCATACGATTCGTGGCTTTATGTGTCACTTCTACACGCTCACCTTCGCCAATAAACATCACTGTATGTTCGCCCACAATATCACCACCACGAATCGTTTCAAAGCCAATGGTTTCACGTTCACGTGGACCTGTATGCCCCTCACGACCATAGACAGCAACTTTCTTTAAATCACGACCCAGTGTGTCAGCAACAGCTTCACCCATCATCAGTGCAGTACCTGATGGTGCATCTACTTTATGACGGTGATGTGCTTCAATAATTTCAATATCCACAGTATCGCCAAATACTTTAGCTGCCAACTCAAGTAATTTAATCGAAACATTCACACCCACTGAATAATTTGCCGCATAAACAATCGGTGTCTGAGTCGCAGATTGATTTAATAGCTCTTTTTGTTGATCCGAGAAACCAGTTGTACCAATCACCATTGCAACACCAGCAGCACTGCATAGTTTTAAATTATGTTCAGTTGCAACAGGCGCAGTAAAATCAATCACCACATCCACATCTTTGAGGATCTCTTCCAAGTTGCCAACCACTTTGATTCCGACAGCACCAATTCCTGCAAGCTCTCCTGCATCTGCACCAATTAATGTGCTTTCTGGACGCTCTACTGCAGCAGCAAGCTGAAAACCTGCTTGTTGTACAGCTTGAATCAATGTACGGCCCATACGGCCACCTGCACCTACAATACCAATGCGTGGAGCTGCTGACATACGATCTTCCTAAATCTGAATTTGAAAATTTGGCTCTACTATAACAAAACTCGGTTCCAAGACGACGTTTCAATATAAAAAAATACTGTGATCTTTTTGCTTACTTTGGGATCTGATGCGCTCATTGGTACGGAATAGCCTGAACGAATAAATAGATTAATTTTATAAAATATATCGGTAAAACTTTGAAAAATTTACAACTTTTCAAATCTATTTCATCAAAATGCAAGAATCCCACAGCAGACTACATGCCACGAATGAAAAGAATATGGCTTATAAGGAGATCAATATGCATTCGAATAAAGTGGCTTTCGCTCTGATACTCGGCATGATGATGACAAATGTTTGGGCTGAATCAGCGCCTGCAACAACATCAACGACAACTGAAGAAAAAACGCTTGCTCAACCCAATAGCAACATAGCATCTGAACCTCAAACAGAAGTTCGTGTTGAAGATATTGATGCACCAATCATCGAATAATAAGTACCTATTTTTCAGCGGTTGAGGGTATGTCCAATACCTTCAACCTCTCATTTTAAAAATAACTCAATTCAATTGTAATTATCATCATAAAAATTAGGCTTTATCGCTAAACATTAACAGTTATATTATTTTTTAAATCATCTAAAAATTTATTGAAATGTATATTAAATTACAGCTAAAAATAACTAAAAAGTAAAAATTAAATTTTTCAGATCTATTAAAGCTAAAAGCGCTTGGATGCAATCATAAAAAGCAAATATCAAAGGAAATACCATGCAACTCAAAAAAATCATTTTAGGATTGGTGATGACAACAACTGTTTCACTCGTTTGGGCCGAAGACACAACGCCTACATCCACTCCTGCCCCATCATCGGAATCATCGACACCAGCAACACATCCCGCGGTGATACTCCCCCAAGATGATAATTCAATAGATGCGGCCCCGGATGACAACGAATTTGATTTATCACCATCGAGATCAAGCATCAAAATAAAAAAAACGGAGCAACAAGATCTGCTGCTCCTGTTTTTACATATTCAATGTTTAGCTTGCTAAATGAAAAGGTCTAAACTCAATTAGTCAAATAAACGATCGAAGAAAGATTTTTTCTTCGGTGACGATTTATTGTCATCACTTTCCATCGTGGCTTGAAGTTCTTTCAATAGCTCACGTTGGCGGCTGGTCAAATGTACAGGTGTTTCCACTACAATACGGCAAAGTAAGTCACCTTGCATACTGCTACGTACAGGTTTTACCCCTTTACCACGTAGTCGGAACATTTTACCAGTTTGTGTACCTTCAGGCACTTTCAAACTGACTCGACCATCCAATGTTGGAATTTCCAAGTTCTTTACCTAAAGCAGCATCTGCGATACTGACTGGCACATCCATATATAAGTCTGCACCATCACGTTGGAAGATATCGTGCTCACGCACTACGACTTCAACGTATAAATCACCAGATTGACCATCACGGATCGCTTCACCTTTACCTGTTAAGCGAACGCGATCACCATTATCAACACCTGCTGGAATAGTAACTTCAAGGGTCTGCTGACGATCTGATACACCTGAACCATGACATTTGCTGCATGGATTTTTAATAATTTTACCTTGTCCACGACAGGTACTACATGTCTGCTGAACAGAGAAGAAGCCCTGTTGCATACGCACTTGACCTGCACCATGACAAGTCTCACAGGTTTCTACATCATTTGGATTTTTGAACCTTTACCATCACACACATCACAAGGTGCTGGTGCAGTAAAGGTAATGGTTTTCTTAACGCCTCGCACCGCTTCTTCAAGCGTTAATTCCATAACATAACGCAGGTCGGAACCACGACGTGCACGTTGCTGACCACGGCCACCACCGCCAAAAGCGCCACCGAAGATGTCACCAAACTGACTGAAAATGTCTTCGGCACTGAAACCACCACCAAAGCCACCGCCGCCCATACCACCTTCAAAGGCGTTATGACCCATACGGTCGTACATGCTACGTTTTTCACCGTCAGAAAGAATTTCATATGCTTCCGCACATTCTTTAAACTTTTCTTCAGCTTCTGAGTTGTCAGGATTACGATCTGGATGATACTTCATCGCCAACTTACGGTAGGCTTTTTTAATTTCATCATCACTAGCGGTTTTAGCAACACCTAAAACCTCATAATAATCACGTTTAGCCATGATTGGCGATGCTCCACAAAATTTGATAATACTTCTATGCAGAGTAAATTGGGGGCGATGTTATTTTTTACAAGCGTGAAATGTGTTTTTTTTAAAAAACAGCTTTTTTCTGTAAATATTTAGTAAAACCTTTGAGCCATATATTGAGTAAATATAACCATGCAATGGCACTAAATACCACACCAGCCACAGTGCACGCTTTTACCCAAATGAAACTGTCCCAATAGAAAAAGATTAACGGAATAAACCATAGCGCAGCAAAGGCTGCCAAAATCAAAAAAATGAGAGCATTGCGCATAATCCACAACGCTTGCGCATGTATCCATACCTCTGCATTATCTGCCACTGCTACTTTACGTGCTAACCAATACGCCAACACGGCTGTAATCACCGTAAACAATGCAAGAAACATAAACAAATAAGAGCTCGTAATAAATTTACGATGCTGTTCTGGATTTGTTTGCCCCATGGGTGTTTTTGACCTCAAATTTATTGCATACCGATTTACTTATTATGCAATAAAATTTCCTATGTTATTTTCTGTTAAAGATTAAGTGCTACTATATTGAAGTTTTCAATTTTTCGCACCTAATATTCTCAACAATTTATGTATTTTCTGTAGTTTTTTTAATCTTAAACCAAGTCGCATACAACGCTGGTAAGAAAAATAACGTTAAAAGTGTCGCAATAATTAAGCCACCCATAATGGCCACTGCCATTGGTCCAAAGAAAATACTCCGAGAAAGCGGAATCATGGCCAATACCGCTGCCAAGGCGGTCAGAATAATGGGACGGAATCGACGAACTGTAGCATCCAAAATCGCATCCCATTGATTCTGACCAGCTCGAATATCTTGTTCGATCTGATCAATCAGAATCAGTGAGTTACGCATAATCATTCCAGATAATGCAATTGTACCCAGCATCGCCACAAAACCAAAAGGCTTATTGAATAAGAGTAGGGAATAACACCACCCCAATTAAACCTAACGGCGCTGTCAAAAATACAATGAATGAACGCGAAATACTCTTTAACTGCAGCATCAGCAAAGTAAATACCACCGCAAGGAATAATGGCATCCCTGCATTTACAGAAGTTTGCCCTTTTGCCGACTCCTCTACCGCGCCACCAACTTCTAGCAAATAACCACTTGGTAAGGTTGTACGAAGCTGATCCATTTTTTTCAGCCAGCTCATTGACCACCGTTGCAGGCTGTAACTTGGTCCGAATATCTGCACGTACAGTAATGGTCGGTAAACGATTGCGGTGCCAAATCAAACCATCTTCAAATTTATATTGGAGTGTAGCGATTTGCGCCAAAGGTACGGTGGTGCCTTTGCTTGTTGGAACAGCAAGACTGGATAATGCTTCAACATTGACTCGCTCAGCCTGATCACCGCGGATACGAACATCAATCAGCTCACGTTTTTCACGATATTGATTGATAATTGCACCCGATATTGAGCTGTTTAAAAAATTCGCCAAATCTTCTGAGGTCACACCCATTTGACGGGCACGGTCTTGATCAATCACCAAAGAAATGATTTTACTTTGCTCACCCCAGTCCAAATGAACATTTGCGGTATTTGGATTTTCACCCACCAGTTGAGCAACTTTTTGCGCCTCCTGACGAACAATCGCAATATCTTCACCCGATACACGAAATTGCAATGGATAGCCGACTGGAGGACCATTTTCTAATAAAGAGACACGGATACGCACCTGCGGCAATAATTGGCGAATTTGTGTATCTAAGGATTTACGAATTTCATCACGATCATCCAATGACGATGCTAAAACCACAAATTGTGCAAAACTGGCTTGTGGCATCTGTTGATCTAAAGGCAGATAGAAGCGTGGTGTACCTGTTCCTACATAAGCAACATAATTATCAATGCCCTTTTGCTTGGATAAAAATGCCTCGACTTTCTTCACGGCATCTTCAGTTGCAGTCAGTGATGCACCTTCTTCCAATTTTAAATCAACCAAAATTTCGGCACGGTTTGAAGACGGGAAAAATTGTTGGGGTACAAACTTAAACATCACCACAGACAGGACAAAAACCCCAACCGTAATTGAAATGACGGTTTTTCTATAAGTCACGCACCAGTTCACCAATTTTCTAAAGCTTTGATAAAATTTAGATTGATATGGATCAAAATGCTCACCAGTATGATGAATCACTGGCTGAGGTTCTGGTTGCTTTCGTAATCTTGCGAGAAGACGCTGATACCACGGCGCTTTTTGTGGCACTTTGTTAAAATCTGGAAGTAACTTATCGCCTAGATAAGGAACGAAAACCACAGCAGCAATCCATGAAACAATTAAGGCAATGGTCACCACTTGGAAAATTGAACGGGTATATTCCCCCTGTGCTTGATGCGGCTGTAGCAATAGGTAAAAAACCTGCTGCGGTAATTAATGTTCCTGTCAGCATCGGAAATGCTGTACTGGTCCATGCAAAACCAGCTGCCTTCATCCTGCTATAACCTTGCTCCATTTTGATGGTCATCATTTCGACGGCAATGATGGCATCATCGACCAATAACCCTAAGGCCAGAATCAAGGCTCCTAGAGAAATCTTATGTAAGCCAACATCAAATAAATTCATCCCTGCAAAAGTCATCGCAAGCACCAGCGGAATCGAAAATGCCACCACCAAGCCTGTACGAAAACCAAGCGAAAAAAAGCTCACCAATAAAACGATAATGACTGCTTCTGCAAGAACTTTGACAAATTCATGAATACTGCGTTGAACAGCCACAGGCTGATCTGAAACTTTTTTCAGTTCCATACCTAAAGGCAGTGATTTTTGTAAGGTTTTAAATTCCGTTTCTAGGTTTTTACCCAGTGCGATGATGTCACCACCTTTACGCATAGAAACCGCTAAACCAATTCCATTCTCGCCCATAAAACGCATGCGAGGTTGTGCAGGCTCACTAAATCCACGATAAACGTCAGCAACATCGCCCAGTTGAATGGTTCGATTTCCCACCAACAATGGCATTTTTTTCAAGTCATCGACACTTTTTAAAGCACCACTGACTCGCACTTGAATACGGTCAGTGCCTGTTTCAAAAAAGCCTGCACTGGTCACACTGTTTTGCTTTGCCAAGGCTTCTTGGATTGCAGTAACTGGTACGCCCATTTGCACGGCTTTGGTGTTGGAAAGCTCAATCCAAATTTTTTGATCTTGTAAGCCCACCAGATTGACTTTACTGACATCTTTTACCCGTTGTAAGCGAAGCTGCAAACGGTCTGCATATTCTTTTAACGTTGCATAATCAAAATCTTTGCCTGTTAAGACATAGATATTCCCAAAGGTATCCCCAAATTCATCATTAAAGAACGGCCCCTGAACACCAGAGGGTAACTGTGTTTTGATATCGCCTACTTTTTTACGCACTTGATACCAAACATCTGGAATTTGGTTAGACTTTAATGAGTCTTTTGCCATAAACATGACCATAGACTCACCCGGACGCGAGTAAGCCATAATCTTGTCATAGAGCCCTGTGCTCATCAGTTCTTTTTCAATTTTATCGGTAACTTGTAAAGAAACCTCTTGAGCTGTTGCACCAGGCCAATAGGTTTGTACCACCATGACTTTAAAAGTAAATGGTGGATCTTCACTCTGGGAGAGTTTTGAATAGGAAAATAGCCCAACAATACCCAACAGGATCATAAAATAAAATACTAATCCTTTATTTTTGAGTGCCCATTCTGACAAGTTAAAGGCGTTAAATGGACTCATGATCATGCTCCTTTTTGAACAGTTACAGCACGATTTTCACGGTCTACCGGTTTTATTTTTTGCTTTTCACGAAGTAAATGTACCCCTCCTACAACCACCCATTGCCCAGGATTTAAGCCATTCACGACAGTAACGCTGTCACGGCCATAGCTGCCCAAAGTCACTGAAACTTTACGCAATCGTTTGGTCTGGATTCACCACCCAGATATAGGCTTGATTATTGTTTGCTGAGACGCTAGATAAAGGCACACTCAATACATTTTGAATATTTTGATTAAAGAATACCCGCGCACTTTGCCCAAGTTGAATAGCGGACTGCCCTTCTTTTAAAGCCACTTTAACCATAAATGTACGTGATTGATCGGCTGCTGGAGAAATCTCTCGAACATAGGCAGCAAATCGATCTTGAGGTTTAGACCATAAAGTCACCCATGCATTTTGACCGACTTTAATCTCTGCAATGGCTTGTTCAGGTACACCTATCACCACTTCACGATCACCATCAATCGCCAGTTGGTATGCCGCTTGCCCTGCTGAAATCACTTGCCCAGTTTCAATATTACGTTGGGTAATCACCCCATTTTTATTGGCAATCAATTGGTTATAACCCGTTTGATTGGCGCTCACATCATAATTAGATTGGGCTTGTTTTAAACTTGCCTGAGCAGCATCATATTGATTTTTCACTGAATCATACTGTGAACGACTCACGGCATTGATCGGTAAGAGCTGCTGAAAGCGTTTAAATTCATCTGCTGCAGCCTTAGCCGCAGATTGTGCACTTTCAAGTTGTGCTTTGGCTGAGTTCAATTGTAATTGGGCATCTTTCACATCAAGTTTTGCTAAGACTTGCCCAACTTTGACACGAGCCCCAACATCGACATAGCGTTCTGTAATTTGTCCCCCGACACGGAATGCCAATGCTGTTTGCTGTCGAGCTTGAACATCCCCCGCATAACTTTTTTGGTCTTCATGTGATGTTGCAGGTTGGGTCACCATCACCAAGGGAATTTGTTCCGCTTCAGGTGCTGGTTTGCTACACCCCACTATTGTTACACTACACAATACCAATAGGCTCGTGATCATTAAATTTAAACTACGCATAGGCAAGGCTCTTAATCAAATGCATTTTTTCGGGCAAAATAGAATGAGTATATTTATTTGCTCATTTTTTAATTAATATACTGCATGGTACAGTAATTGTGAATCATGTATAGAGTAATTGACCTATTTTTCTTTTTTTGGAACTTATTGTGCAAATAACAGCTGGACGTCCAAAGGACTTAGAAAAACGGAAACACATTTTGGAAGCCGCCAAAAAGCTATTTCTAAAATTGGGTTATCATGGTTCAAGCATGAACCAAATTGCCAAAGAAGCAGGCGTCACAAAGCTGACGGTATATAACCATTTTCAAGATAAAGAAACTTTATTTTGCTGCTGCCATTGAAGCAGACCTGTGAAGCCTCCATCGATGCCCGACCATTACGACTCAATGCTTCAAAGTGATTTTTATGCGCATTTTTTTCAGGCGTGCGAGTTGGCACTCACTGTTATTAGCTTACCTGAAGCCATTAAACTTGAGCATCTACTGTTAGAACTTGCCGCAGAAAAAAATCCTTTGGCTTTACAGTTTTATAATTCTTCCCATCAAAGAATGTGTGCAGTTTGGCAAGATTTTTTCCAACAAGCGGTCACGCTTAAATTTATTCAAACAGATGACATTGAAAAACAAATCAATCTAATTCTGTCATTATTATTGGGTGTTCGACACCACGAGGTCTTATTGGGGATCCGCCCAATTCCCACGGAAGATGAAAACAGCAAATCATCACCGAAAGTATTGATTTATTTATGATGAAATATAAAGCCAACTGAAATTATTTAAAAACAAAATAATGTCCAATTGTTGTTTAAGGCATACTCAATGCATATCGCATAGGCTTGTTGATATCAAAAGGGCAAAAACTAAAGCTAAATATCCAAATTAAAATTAAGCCAAAGCCGACTTCTTGCACAGTCATTTACATACTTTTGTAGGGAGTCTCTTGGATTGTGGTGGAATCACGTTATATTCGAGATAACAAGAACTGGAGAGTAACAAATGGTTCAACAAATTGATGCTCCGCTGCGTGAAGATGTACGCTTACTCGGAAACCTTTTAGGCGAAACGCTAAAGGAACATGCAGGACAAGATTTGTTTAATCAAATTGAACAAATTCGGGCTTTAGGTAAAGGCGCTCGAGATGGTCAAATTGAAGCAGAAAAACAACTTGAACAATTATTTTTAAATTTAAAAGATGATGAAATTCTGCCACTCACCCGCGCCTTTTCACACTTTCTAAATTTTGCCAATATTGCTGAACAATATCACGTTGTGCGTAGTCGTCGACAAAGTGAGTGCGATGAAAACTCACCATCACCCAATGTGCTGGATCATTTATTTAGCAAATTCAAAGATCAGCAAATTTCAGCAGAAACGCTCTATAAACAAATTTGTGAATTAAAAATTGAATTGGTTCTCACTGCGCATCCAACCGAAGTCAGTCGTCGTACTTTAATCCAAAAATATGATGGCATTAATCATTGCCTGTCTACTTTTGATCAGCAAAAACTGACACCTAAGCAACGTGCAGATGTGTTAACCGATTTAAAACAACTGATCTGTTCTGCATGGCAAACTGACGAAATCCGTCAGCATCGCCCAACCCCGATAGATGAAGCAAAATGGGGCTTTACCACGATTGAACAGACCTTGTGGAATGCGGTTCCAAAATTCATCCGTGAATTGGATGACCTCGTTCAGGACAATTGTGCAAAAGCTTTGCCTTTGGATATTTCTCCAATTCGTTTTGCATCTTGGATGGGGGGTGACCGTGATGGTAATCCGAACGTCACCCATAACATTACTCAAGAAGTTTTGTGGTTGTCACGCTGGAAAGCGGCTGACCTTTATGTGCGTGATATTGAAGATCTTCGTTGGGAACTCTCGATTGAAGCCTATTCCAATGAGCTACTTCAAGCTTTGGGTTATAACCATCCTGAACCTTACCGCGAATATTTGCGTGCGACCCGTGAACGCCTCAAAGCAACCCGTCAATGGTTGGCAGATAAATTACGTGGTCAACATTCAGATGTCGATCGCAGTTTAATCATTCGCCATAAAGATGAATTATTACAACCGTTATTACTTTGCTATCGTTCACTAATGGCATGTAATTTACCTGAGATTGCCAATGGTAAATTGCTCGACTTTATCTATCGAGTAAATTGTTTCGGTATTGAGTTGCTTAAACTGGATATTCGCCAAGAGTCAGGTCGTCATCGCCAAGCTATCTCAGCAATTACCGAATACCTCGGTTTGGGTAATTTTGAGACATGGACAGAACAAGCGCGTCAAAATTTCTTATTGCAAGAATTACAAAGCAAACGCCCATTATTGCCTAAACATTTAAATGAGCCTTCAGGTAGTCTGATTGAAAACCCTGATGTTCAAGAAGTCTTTGCAACCATGCGTACTTTGGCTGAACAACCCAAAGAAAGCTTAGGTGCTTATATCATTTCAATGGCGGAATATCCAAGTGATGTTTTGGCGGTACTGTTACTGCAAAAAGAAGCGGGAATTGAACATCCATTACGCGTTGTTCCTTTATTTGAAACCTTGAAAGACTTGGATGGTGCTGCAAGTACCATGAGTACCCTGTTCAATATGCACTGGTATAAACAGCATATCCAAGCTAAGCACGAAGTCATGATTGGCTATTCGGACTCTGCCAAAGATGCTGGCTTTATGTCCGCAAACTGGGCCCAGTATCGTGCGCAAGAAGAGCTGACGGCAATTGCCAAACAACATGGCGTTCAACTGACCTTGTTTCATGGTCGTGGTGGTTCAATCAGTCGTGGTGGTGCACCAACCCAACAAGCATTATTTTCTCAACCACCAGGCTCAATTTCAGGCGCAATCCGTGTGACTGAACAAGGTGAAATGATTCGCTTTAAATTTGGTCTAGAAGAAATTGCCTTACAAAATTTGGAAATTTATGCTGCTGCAACCTTAGAAGCGACATTATTACCACCACCTGTGCCAAAACAAGCATGGCGAGATTTGATGCACAGCATGACGGATTTATCTGTTCAGGTGTATCGTCAGACCGTGCGTGAAAATCCTCATTTTGTTAAATATTTACGCACCGTCACCCCTGAGCTTGAGTTACAAATGTTGCCGCTTGGTTCACGCCCTGCGAAGCGTAAAGTCAGTGGTGGAATCGAATCTTTACGAGCCATTCCTTGGGTTTTTGCCTGGACCCAAATTCGTTTAATGCTTCCTGCTTGGCTGGGTACTGGCGCAGCGATCAACCAAGTGATTGATCAAGGTCAAAAAGCGGTATTGGATGAAATGTTAAAGGAATGGCCTTATTTCCAAACCTTAATTGATATGTTGGAAATGGTCCTCTCTAAAGCCGACTCAAATATTGCACTGTATTATGAATCTCATCTTACCGATGATGAAGACTTAAAAAGTACTTGGTGCTGAATTACGTCAACGCTTGCATGATGCAGTACAAACCCTGTTGGCGATGAAAGGTGAATCGCAACTGTTAAGTTCCAATGATGTGCTTGATCAAGCCATGAAAGTACGTAAGCCGTATTTATTACCCTTGCATTTATTACAAGCCGAATTGATGAAACGTCGTCGTGCATACTTGGCTGAATGTCAGGCAGAACATACCCCTGTAGATCATGCACTGATGGTCAGTATTGCTGGTATTGCGGCAGGTTTACGTAATACGGGTTAAGTTCAAGTTTCTTTGAAGGGGTACATAGGTACCCCTTCAACTTAGTGACCCTTGATAAAGTCATTTCTTTGATTATGGATATAGGCAGAAAAGCATTGGTTTCTTGTTTGGAAGCAAATATTAAAACTGCTACTCATCCAAGTATCGACTTGACTTTGTTTATAGAAAATTTCTGCAATAGGATGAAGATAATAATTAAACCCATCTGCTTGTTGCTCAAAAGAACTATAACTTCGTGCATTGCTATACAAGTTGTTTAAATCTTGCGTTATTTCCTGAATATTTTGGTTAAAAAAACCAAACGATTACATCGTTATTTTGAAATTCACGAGTTCGATAAACGCCTGTTTCATCACATTCAACAGCAAAAATTTTTGCACCTGAATCACTAAAGCTTGAATAGAGCAATTTGGATGATTGGATTTGCTCATGCTGACCAACCTCCATTTCACGAATTTGTCTCGATATATTTAAACATTCTGGTAATTTTTTAAGATCAGATTCAGCATTATTAATAAAAAGTCTTATTGCTTTATCAATGACATACATTTCACCCGTTCCCGTGATAACACCACCATCCCACCCATACAACTTTACATCGTCATATTCCTCAAAATCATTGATATTTTTATCTTTTAATTGAATGTTTTTGTTATCTACAGCAACCACTACACCATCCTCAAGTTGTATAGCAATGATAAAAGTCATATTGTTCATTTTTGTAAGATATGCTAAACATATAATATCAATAAACTAATAAATGGTATAGTCATGGCTGGTGGTTCACAAATCATCATTTCAAAAAATGGCATAACAATTAAAACACCAAATGATTTTAAAGTTTTTGCCGGGCAACATCAGTTTAAAACGGGAAGTCGTGTTAAAGCTGAAATTCCAACACTTCCTATCTTAAAAGAAGAGACTCTATTTAGTAATAAATGGGATTTTTATGATCTTTTTTACCAGACTGATTTTTCTAATGTGAAATATAAACTCATCAATAATAAAAATAACACCTATGTTTCAGGAACACTGGATCAGCATGGGCGAACTCAAAGACTAAGCTCGGACCATAATGATAACTACGATATTCTCATTGGTACAGAAGAAGATTGGACCGTGTCTGTAGATGATGGTCTTGACGATGAGGACGCGTTTGAATACCTATGCCGTTCACATGACCAGCATGATCAAGAGGTTTAATGATGGATTGCTTAGCAAATATTAAATTTCTTGATGCATTAGAACAACCTATTCAAGGATTAGTCCATCAACTTTGGGTGGGGTCTTCTCTTATATCTGATCATGTTACTCCTGCCAGTGGTGAATCTGTTTGGTTTAAGCGACCTATAGGCACGATGATTGATGTGAGGATCAGGAGTAGTACATCTGGGGAATATCAATCTAAAGTCAAAATACAGCTGGTTGGAGAAAAAACAATTTTTATTGTTCGTAGCCCAAAAGTTTTACTGAAAGGCGTGAATCACAGGAGAGAGCGGCGTCCAAATGATACTTCATTCCGTATGAGGACAGGATGGCGTTCGCGTTGCAAAATTCGACGATTGAGGAGTAGCGAAGTGTTATCCGATTTCTGACAGCGAAAGGTGAGAAACCGGTAGCTATTCATCGCCGGATGGTGACCGTTTACGCTGCTGAGGGGGGTATGATTCTGCTCTATGATAACTGGCGTCCACATGTCTCCAGAGTCACACACATGGAACTGGCCAAGTTCAGGTGGGAGACGTTGGACCATCCGCCCTACAAGCCGGACATATCACCCTGCGATTTCCATGTGTTTGGTCCACTGAAGAAACATCTAAAAGGGAAGCGCTTCAACTCGGACGGCGTAATCATGGATGCTGTGAAGGACTGAACCTCGTCACGGCCACACCAATTTTGAGAACAAGGAGTCCTGCGGCTTGTTCATCAGTGGGATCTTTGTGCTCAGGCATATGACGTATATTTTGAATAAAGTCTATATTTGTACCCACAGTGTCGTTTCATCCCTTTTCATTTGATCAACCCTAATATTATCCAATAAATGTAGATAAATATATACCGGTTGAAACAATGAGTTTATTTTTCAACTTGGAGTTTATATACTGTATTTAGTATTTACTATTTAGTATGAGAAGTTTTTATATAGCTGGTTAATTAATGTAGAAGGTGCCCTAATGCTCTGACGATGGCCCTAAACAGTCCTGAGGGAATAATAAACGAAAATATAATTAGCTACTCTCTTTATATATTTATTTATATTTATATACTTACCGCCTAATTCATAAAACCTTAAACAATGTTTAAAGAGAATTTGAAAAGCATTTTAGCAAAATCTTAATTCATAAACATATTTTAGGCCTAAATACTTGTTTAAATTCCTATTTTAACTAGACAGGCGAGACCCCTTGTTTAAGCTCACTAATAAACATTTTGTAACCTCAAAATTTTCGATCACAACAACTTGACATTTGAAATAGCCTATAATATCATAGGCTTTTAATAAAAATAAACGTAAGTAAAAATTCAAATGTATTATATGTTTTTTCATGAACAAATTATTAATCTTGATGAATTAATATTTTCAGAATAATGCAAAGTATTGAAACGATAAATACAATATGCAATATTATGAATATGGCCAGGGCCGCAGACAGACTTGACGGGCCCCGGGGCTACTTAATAATACGGCCCCCCTCACCCATTAAGATTTTTTAGGTATGTAAAAGGCTATTGTGGCCTTTATGCCAAAAATTTTTTACACAATTTTTAAAACAGTTATACATAAGCTTAGCTTACAATATTTATTTAAACAAAAAAGTTATTTAAAAATTTTTCGAAATTTCCTAAACATAGGGTTACCATAATTTATTGAGGCCAAACCCGGACAGACGACTTCCGGGGTGGGGTACGGAAAATTTTTTGAAAATTAGACACTGAAATCTGCGTTTTTAGCTATTCTGAGTCGTGAAAAATATTACTTGCTTAGAGCTTAAAGGGAACGATGCTCGGGCCCCCACAGGAAAAAATGTGCAAAAAATGATTTTCTTTATTGAAATTTTGAGATTTGAGCTTAAAGGGCCCGGGCATCCTCAGGAAAAAAGGCAAGTTTTTGAGCTCAAAGGGCCCGGGCCCCTTCAGGAAAAAGAGAGTTTTTGAGCTCAAAGGGCCCGGGCCCCTTCAGGAAAAAAAATTCAAGAAAATGATTTTTTTTAATTGAAATTTTAACTATCAAAATTATTTTTTATTAGAATTTTAAGGTTGGAGCGCAAAGGGCCCGGGCCCCGGGGATATAGCCCTCCTGCCCCCCCCCCGTCTGCGGCCCTGAATATGGCCTATCAAATAGATAAAAGGATTATGCCTGGGAGAAGATTATTTAAAAAAAGAAAAAATCCTTTAAGATCTTAAAATCTGTTACTATTATTAGTTACAATACATTTGAGTTTCAATATTTGATAGAAATTCAAACATATTTAATTGATTGATTGATATTTGATATTTAAACATATTTAATTTTCATTAAATCAAACTTAAGAAATAATACAATTGTATTTTTATTTAGCTTATTTTTATGGCTTTTAATTGATTTAAATTCCTTTCAGTTCCTTTGGAGAATGCATTGAAACTGAAAAAAGGGGGTGTGCTCAGGGGCGCCGGAACGAATTTCAATCAGGGGGGCAAAAAATTTTTTTTTAGAAAATTAAAATAATTTAATATGTTCAAATAGTATAAAACAAAAACAAATCTACTATAAAACTTTAAAAATTTTAAATAAAATCACAATTTTAATAAAATTAAAATTTTAAAAAATTTGCTAGTGATTTTATCAAAAATTTTTGGAAAAAATTTGAAAAAAATGAATTTCTTACTCTTTTAATTTTTTTTTAATTTAAAAGATTTTATTTTTCAAAAGTAAAAATATATCATTTTTAAAAATAAATGAAATAAAAGAAGAAATTTTGCCCCCCTCTGTCCCCCCCTATAGGATGCCAGGGGGGCATGTACCCTTGCCCCCCCCAGTTCCGGCGCCTATGGGTGTGCTTATTAGTATCTAGTCCAAATGGAATTAAATTATTTATTGAAAAAGTAATATTTTGAAAAAACTAACCTCTGACATTTATATTTATTTTCATTTTGTCTGTTTTTCTTTACTCGCGTTCAAATCTGTTTTTACTTTCTCTTACCTATGTATATATGTAATATATATATAGAGAGAAAGTATTGGATTCATGTCAAAAATTCGATGTCGAGATTTTGATGGATCTTCACGTTTTGAGGTCCCCTGAATCCAAAAAAGTGGTTTTCGCGACATGGTCTGTCTGTGTGTGGGTGGGTGTGTGGGTGGGTGTGTGGGTGGGTGTGTGGGTGGGTGTGTGTGTGTGTGTTCAATTTTAAGCATGAAGGAATTGAGCTATGAGGTTGAAATTTTATATTTAAGTTAAACACCCCCGGGACCGGAAAAATAAGCTTTTAATCAAAATCGGCCAAAGAGTACTAGTACTTTACAGATGTACTTTTTCAGTTTTTTTCGATTTTCTCAAAATTTGCTCCAACGATTTTTTTTAAAATTCAAAAATCAATTATTTTTTAGATGCTCTTTAAAATGTATATTCTCATTTTGCGATTGAAATCTTCTGAAGACCACTTTACTCTTGTATTTCATAGGGAAGGATAGGAGAAATGGTTGCCATGGTAACAAAATATAAATATTTTGCCATACTTATAAATTTTACATCTTGAATTCAATTGTACCCTACTGTCGGAAACTAAATACATTTAGACACAAAAAATCTGGTGTGACAAGCACAGAACACAACTTTCGATTACCGAAGGTAAGAGAAAGTTGTGTGCTGTGCGCCAGTCACACCAGATTTTTTATTTTGTTTTAATTTAAAGACCTAAGTAATTGCTGAAATAAATTTTTTTTTTTATTAAAATAAACCAAAAGCAGTGGCTATGGCAAAAATATTTTTCTTTTCTTACTCAGTCAAATTTTGGCTTCTTTTTCTTATTTTTCATAATATTAAATTTTTCTTATTTTTCCATATTCATTTAAATGACAATAATGTTGATTTGTCCAATTATTATTAATTCTATAAGGATCTTATTAAAAACGGTCAAAACAAATTAGTTTGACATATAAATATATTTCTCAATCTCCGCCAGATGTCAGCTTAATGCAACAAATTTTGCAAAATGACGTAGGTTTTTGCCATGTTGCCAAACTTAATATTCTTAAATTTCATATTAGTTAATCTACAGTTTAAATGTGTTTATGAATAGAAAGTTTGCTTAAATACATATTATCGTTTAACAATTGATTAGTTAAAAAGCTTTTCAAATACTCTTTTATGAATTAGGCGGTTAAATTCTAACTTCAAGGTTATGAATTGTGTAAATGAGTTTGTAATATTTATCTCATATTGACAGCCCATAAGCTCTGAAGATGGTCTCGACCGAAACCGAAAAGTTAGCCTTATATAAATGAAATAAATACTAGCTGCTTTTCTTTTCTTCATCCTGCTACTCGAATCCAGATATAAATCTACTTTTCTCAATTTTAATTAATAATGAGGAGAAACAAGGAAGCCGAAGGAATTAAAGAAAAAAATTTTCTTCTCTTTTCTTTTTTATTAAACATAGTTTAGTATACAATTTTCAATGCATTTATTAATTTTTATCGCTAATGGTGGGACCTCACTAAGTCTTAGTTCATGAAACAAGAACTTTACCTCAACTCTAAAGGACAGGGGCTTTTGTTAATTACTAGAAAGGACAATTTTGACTTATGAGATAACCAGCGAGATGATTTGCTTAAATATTAATTCTAATTATCTCAACTCTCCTCTTTGTCTAAAATTTATAACTACACATTTGAATTTTAATTGCCCTTAGAGTTTGTCTTCCCTTTTACCAGAATATAAGCACTTTGCTCTGCTGATTTTTACTTTCTATTACCTATGTAGGCCTATATATGTACCGCCTAATTCATAAAACCTTAAACAATGTTTAAAGAGAATTTGAAAAGCATTTTAGCAAAATCTTAATTCATAAACATATTTTAGGCCTAAATACTTGTTTAAATTCCTATTTTAACTAGACAGGCGAGACCCCTTGTTTAAGCTCACTAATAAACATTTTGTAACCTCAAAATTTTCGATCACAACAACTTGACATTTGAAATAGCCTATAGTATCATAGGCTTTTAATAAAAATAAACGTAAGTAAAAATTCAAATGTATTATGTTTTTTCATGAACAAATTATTAATCTTGATGAATTAATATTTTCAGAATAATGCAAAGTATTGAAACGATAAATACAATATGCAATATTATGAATATGGCCTGGGCCGCAGACAGACTTGACGGGCCCCGGGGCTACGCCCCCCCCCCCCTCATCCATTAAGATTTTTTAGGTATGTAAAAGGCTATTGTGGCCTTTATGCCAAAAATTTTTTACACAATTTTTAAAACAGTTATACATAAGCTTAGCTTACAATATTTATTTAAACAAAAAAGTTATTTAAAAATTTTTCAAAATTTCCTAAACATAGGGTTACCATAATTTATTGAGGCCAAACCCGGACAGACGACTTCCGGGGTGGGGTATGGAAAATTTTTTGAAAATTAGACACTGAAATCTGCGTTTTTAGCTATCCTGAGACGTGAAAAATATTACTTGCTTAAAGCTTAAAAGGGCCCGGTGCCCGGGCCCCCACAGGAAAAAATGTGCAAAAAATGATTTTCTTTATTGAAATTTTGAGATTTGAGCTTAAAGGGCCCGGGCCCCTTCAGGAAAAAAAAATTCAAGAAAATGATTTTTTTTAATTGAAATTTTAACTATCAAAATTATTTTTTATTAGAATTTTAAGGTTGGAGCGCAAAGGGCCCGGGCCCCGGGAATATAGCCCCCCTGCCCCCCCTGTCTGCGGCCCTGAATATGGCCTATCAAATAGATAAAAGGATTATGCCTGGGAGAAGATTATTTAAAAAAAGAAAAAAATCCTTTATATTTAATTTTCATTAAATCAAACTTAAGTAATTATTATACAAATGTATTTTTATTTAGCTTATTTTTATGACTTTTAATTGATTTAAATTCCTTTCAGTTCCTTTGGAGAATGCATTGAAACTGAAAAAAGGGGTGTGCTTATTAGTATCTAGTCCAAATGGAATTAAATGATTTATTGAAAAAGTAATATTTTGAAAAAACTAACCTCTGACATTTATATTTATTTTCATTTTGTCTGTTTTTCTTTACTCGCGTTTAAATCTGTTTTTACTTTCTCTTAGCCTATATATGAAATATATAGGAGAGAAAGTATTGCGATCATGTCAAAAATTCGATGTCGAGATTTTGATGGATATACATGTTTTGAGGTCCCCTGAGTCCAAAAAAGTGGGTCCCGCAAATTGGTCTGTGTGTGTGTGTGTGTGTGTGTGTGTGTGTGCTGTATGTGTGGAACCATTTTTTTAGCATGAAGGAATTGAGCTACCGGATTGAAATTTTATATTTAACTTAGGTACCTTTGAAGAATCTCAAAATAAGCTTTTGAACAAAATCGGCCAAAAAGTACTAGTACTTTACTGATGTACTTTTTCAGTTTTTTTCGATTTTCTCAAAATTCCCTCCAAGGATTTTTTTTAAAATTCATAAATCAACTATTTTTTAGATGCTCTTTAAAATGTATATTCTCATTTTGCCGTTGAAATCTTCTGAAGACCACTTTACTCTTGTTCTTCATAGGAAAGATAGAAATGGTTGCCATGGTAACCGAATTTAAATCTTTTTCTTTTTATTAGATTAAAAATCAATTATTATTTAAATTCCCATTTATTTTTTATTTTATTTGTGTCTTTAATTGCTTAGGAGAAAACATATATATCTCTCTCTCTCCACTTGCAAACATTATCGCCTGTCTCTCCGCCTTCTCTCATAGGCCTAATGTTAATTTCCTATAGGGATTTGTATGTTAATTTCGATTCAAAAGGGGGTCCCCTTTGAAACTTTTTACGCATTTAAAAATTTTTTTTCCAATTCTTATGAAATTTTGTATTTATTTACGATTCTATATTGTGTATAAAATGTCCAAATATGAGATTAAAATTTTGAAAAATAACCATAGTTTATTTGAAGCAGTCAACATTTAAAATGCAAGTTTGAAACTAAGGTGCTATGGGAAACTAAATATATCTCGACACAAAAAATCTGGTGTGACCAGCACGGTGCACAACTTTCTCTTACCGAAGGGTAAGAGAAAGTTGTGTGCTGTGCGCCAGTCACACCAGATTTTTTATCTTGTTTTAATTTAAAGACATAAGTAATTGCTGAAATAATTTTTTTTTTTAATAAAATAAACCAAAAGCAGTGGCTATGGCAAAAATATTTATCTTTTCTTACTCAGTCAAATTTTGGCTTCTTTTCTTATTTTTCATAATATTAAATTTTTCTTATTTTTCCATATTCATTTAAATGACAATAATGTTGATTTGTCCGATTATTTGTATTAATTCTATAAGGATCTTATTAAAAACGGTCAAAACAAATTAGTTTGACATATAAATATATTTCTCAATCTCCGCCAGATGTCAGCTTAATGCAACGAATTTTGCAAAATGACGTAGGATTTTGCCATGTTGTCAAACTTAATATTCTTAAATTTCATATTAGTTAATCTACAGTTTAAATGTGTTTATGAATAGAAAGTTTGCTTAAATACATATTATCGTTTAACAATTGATTAGTTAAAAAGCTTTTCAAATACTCTTTTATGAATTAGGCGGGTAATATATATATAGAGAGAGAAAGTATTGGAGTCATGTCAAAGATTCGATGTCGAGATTTTGACGGATATACACGTTTTGAGATCCACTGAATCCAAAAAAGTGGTTTTCGCGACATGGTCTGTCTGTGTGTCTGGGTTCAATTTTAATCATGAAGGAATTGAACTAGGAGATTGAAATTTTATATTTAAGTTAGGCACCCCCCTCCCCCAAAGATTACTAGTGCTGATGTACTTTTTCAGTTTTTTTTTTTTTCGATTTTTTTAAAATTCGCTCCAACGATTTTGATTAAAATTCACAAATCAATTATATTTTAGATACTCTTTAAAATGTATATTCTCATTTTACTAGCGAAATCTTCTGAAGACCACTTTACTCTTTTTTTTTTAAACACACACTTTTTTTTCTCATTCACACAGTCTTTTCGGCAACTTAGGCCATTTAAGACTTTTACGATAACCGTCGTATAAATAATTATATTTATTTGGGGTCCAGGCATTCTTATTTAAGCCATTTGGTATCCAATTGGCTTAAATAAAATCATCGGACTGCCTGGGGTCGGAATCCGCGACGTTTGGTATACGAGGTTAGCACGCTAACCTCTACACCAAGCCCCGAGGGCCACTCAACTCTTGTACTTCCTAGGAAGGGCAGGGAA
>JAKCPI010015108.1:0-15956 GCA_023213315.1 Euborellia annulipes | reverse complement strand
TCTTCTAAATTTATCTACAGTCCTGGTGAGTTCATTATTAAATATTTTGGTCACTTGACAAGATCCTGTATTTTCGTTGGAATCGCCGGTCAACGCACAGAATGTCAAAAATATACGATGTCTACGAGGCACTGAAATCTATACCTGAGGCTGTTAAAATCAACCATGCCATTGAAAAATTCTATCAAAAATTATCAAAAATGAATAACCGAATACTTTTCTTAAACAAATGTAAAGAACACAATATAATACCAAAACATATCTCTAACAATATTAACTACACAAATTATTTGTTCATTTCGGGCATTAATAAAGCGAAAATAGAGTCTATATTTAACAAAACCTACTTTAATCTACTTAATTTGGAAATTAAAAATACTTATCTTAATATAAATAACATTTATAAAATTCTTGAAGAATGTTGGAATAATATAAAAGGTCTCATTGATGAAAAGCTTTATAATGAATTAGTAATATTACATGAAAAAAGCTACCATAAATATTTTTCAAAAAATAAACTTATAATATTAAATAGATTTAAAAATTCTAGTAATATTAATAGCCAGCTCACGACAAATAAAGATTTCTTCATTAATTTATCTGATGTTGACATTCCAGATAACATAGCTAGTGTTCTAAGTTTAGGACCGAAATTCTCAATTAATATTAACAAAAACACAAAACAAGACATTATTGACATTCTCGCTGACACTGAACACGTTATCCGCCAAAGATTTAGGAATGATCAATCCAATGGGAAAAAACGAATTAGAAACAGCATCAGTAATATCGTTATCAATTACTTAAACAAAAATAAAAATTCTAAGTCAACGATTAATCCTTTAAACAAATCTATAAATAAAACCAAACAATTTAAAAAACTAAATGAAGATCATATTATTTTTCTAGAATCGGATAAATCTAATAAAAGCGTTGCTCTCAACAAAACAGACTACATCTCAAAAATGGAAGATCTATTGAAAGATGAAAAATCATATAAATTAATAACAAAAAACCCTTTAAATAAATTACAGAGCAGCATCAACACCTTTGTTGAAAAATTATTGAATAGCGGGCAAATTGAAAAGAAATTTGCTAATCACTTAAAATCGTCCTACAAATCTTTGCCACAAATATACGGTTTAATCAAATTGCATAAACCGCCACCATATCCTCTAAGGCCCGTTGTCTCATGTGTTGATAGCCCACTAGAATGTTTAAGCAACTTCTTCGCTAAAATATTAAAAAACATAATTAGACATGACTGGAGAGTCAAAAATTCGGTTGACGCTGTTGAAAAAATTAAAAGCACTATTGTTGACAATGATGATATTGTTGTCAGTTTTGACATTGTCAACCTCTATCCGTCCCTACCAAGAGAAATAATTAAAGACATAATAGTGAATAAATGGCATAAAATTAAAGATTGGACATCAATAGAAGAAAATAATTTCATCGAAGGAACCAATTTGCTTCTAAATAATAATTTTTTCATGTTCCAGAACCAATATTTTGAACAGAAAAATGGATTACCGGCAGGATCAAAAATATCACCGGTACTTTCTGATTTAGTTTTAGATGACATTTACGAGAAAATCATTCAAAAATTCGACTTTAAAATATATTACCAATACGTTGATGATTCAATTTGTGTACTGAAGGAAATCAATGTAAATAAAATGCTTGACGCCCTAAATGCCTACCATCCGGACATTGTTTTTACAATAGAAAAAGAAAATGAGGGTGAAATAAATTTTCTTGATATTAAAATCAAAAGAGATAATCATCAACTCAAAACTGATCTTTTTATAAAACCATCAAAGAGTAATAGAATGATCAATTACAACTCCGCACAACCTTTGCATCAAAAACTAAACATAATAAGAAATGAAATATCAAGAATCCATGACCTATGCCATACGGACTACATACAATCCAACATCAATAGTTTAATTAAAAAATGTCAACAAAATGACTATCCGAAAAAACTAATCACTAAACAAATTCACGATTATACTCAACGTCAACACATAAGGCTAAATATATCAACTAACAAGACAACTCAAAATCAACAACACTCTATATATGGTTCCATCTCCTTCGTTCCAACACTAACTGAAAGAATAGTAAAGGAGCTCAAAAAAGAACAAATAACAATGGGAATAAAAACAAAAAAGGCTCTCCTCCCACTGTTTTCCAACAAATGTTCAAAAAAACCTACAGAACAGAAACACATTGTCTACGAGTTGGAATGTAAAAAATGCAAAGATCTTCATCAACCGTACCTGTATATAGGAGAATCCAAAAGACCTTTAAAAATTCGGTTAAGGGAACATTTCGCCTCAGTGAATCACAAACGCATGTCCACCGCGCTCTCCATCCACTGTATAGACCATAAGCACGAGATGGATTATGAAGGTGTCAAAATCTTGTGTACCGAAACCGTTGATGAAAAAAGAAAATTTAAAGAAGCCGCTCACATTCTAACAAAGAAAGCAAATACAATAAATTTCAAAAGTGATAGCGAAAATCTCTCTGAGGCATATACAGCGATTCTTCATGTAATTAAATAAATAATAATATAAAAATAATAAAGACAATCTCCTATAATTAAATTGAATTATCCGAATATTTTTCTTAAATAGATTTCTATGTTTTTGTAAAATGAAATGTTTAAGGAGACGTATTTGTTTATAAAAATAAAAATAAAATAAAATTTTTTATAAATATAAATTTTCCCATACTAAAAATAACTCGTTTGTAATTTGACTAATAGATGTCAGAATTATCCATCTATGATTTTTTCAAATTTTGTTTTTAATAAATTATCATTATATGGTTGACTCCTCGATGTATATGTTCTTGTGTTGCACTGAGGGAACCTGCGTTGTAAAAGTAAGGGATCTAGATAATGCAAACTACTCACCATTAAGGTATATATATATGAATAATTATTTTTGACTAATTTATATAATATTTTATAATAACAAAACAAACTATTTTGCATTATCTAGATCCTGATCTCACTGAAGAAGGCACGCAGCACAGCGGCCGAAACCCAAGAGGTCTGAGATTTTATAATTGTCAACTAGAGAGAATAAATATATTATTTTATTATAATGTATTCATGTTTCATTCTCGAAATTCTCGAGGACTGAATTGACCTTTTTCATCTTCTAAATTCATTTTCTGTATGTGTGTGTGTGTGTGTGTGTGTGTGTGTATAAAAATCCCCTAAGAATTGAAAGAGAGAGGGTGGCGCATCTCTCTTTTTCAATAGAGATAGTTGAGAGAGGGAAAGGAGTGAAAAAGAGAGGAAAGAGTCCCGAAGGGAATGAATGCCAAGAATGCCCGTCGTCTCAGGGAAGACTTCTACTCCTGCTGCTTTATTGAACCAGAATAAAACACACACACAGGGATAGATATATCTATTTCTATCTATATATCAACAATCAGACAAAAAAAAAAGAAATATTCTGCAAGATTGGCTCTCTTATCATTACTCCCTTGTCGCATTCTTTCTTTTGAATTTATAATAAAAAAAAAATTTTCTTTAATTTTTAATCATCGTCGATAACAACAACAACAACAGGGTCCTAAAATAATGGAACGTTTTGTGTTATATTAAAGTGAAACTTTTATTTGATGGCCTCAAATTTTTTCGCTCTTCTATCAGCATGTCGCGTTACAAGCCGTGTCACGTCAAAGGCCGTGACTCTACAAGCCATAACGTCACAAGCCTTTATAGTTCTTCCATGCATTTCCCGATCTAGGGTCCTCTATGACTTTACTTCTTTTATAGTGCTGCTCTTCCAACAAGGATATTTAGCAGTTATTGGAAACCGGTATCATGTTGACAATCCGAGCAGATTCGATCTAGATGATCTAAATTCGGTTAGGCAGTGAACCTTTGGTAAATCCACTATGTGATATTTGTTAGAACTTAAGAAATGAGAGCGGTATTGAACGAACATCAACTTTATTGAATAAGAAAAAAAACATAAACAAAAAAAATCTGGTGTGACCGGCGCACAGCACACAACTTTCTCTTACCTTCGGTAATCAAAAGTTGTGTACTGTGCTTGTCACACCAGATTTTTTGTGTCGACATATATTTAGTTCCCGGCAGTAGGGAATATTTGAATTCAGATGTAAAATTTATAAGTATGGGAAAATATTTATATTTTGTAACCATGACAACCATTTCTCCTATCTTTCCTATGAAGCACAAGAGTAAAGTGTGCTTCAAACAATTTTGAGGGCAAAACGAGAATATACATTTGAAAGAGCATCTAAAAAAATAATTGATTTTTGAATTTTAATCAAAATCGTTAGAGCGAATTTTGAGAAAATCGAAAAAAACTGAAAAAGTACATCAGTAAAGTACTAGTACTCTTTGGCCGATTTTGATTAAAAGCTTATTTTTCCGGTCCCGGGAGGTGTTTAACTTAAATATAAAATTTCAACCTCCTAGCTCAATTCCTTCATGCTTAAAATTGAACACACACACACACACCCACCCACACACACACACACCCACCCACACACAGACAGACCATGTCGCGAAAACCACTTTTTTGGATTCAGGGGACCTCAAAACGTGAAGATCCATCAAAATCTCGACATCGAATTTTTGACATGAAACCAATACTTTCTCTCTATATATATATTACATATATACATAGATAAGAGAAAGTAATAATGTAAACATATACAATAATAATGCATGCTTGAATGATTATTCCAACACTCCTCCTTAATCATGCAAGCCGAACTTTTGAAGAAGTGTTTCATGTCTTGTAGGGGGCAAAGGTTTAGTTAGCATATCTGCTAACATAGTTTCAGTTGGGCAGTACTTGCAAATAACTAGATTTCTTTCAGTATAATCTCTTAGAAATTTATGCCGAATATCTATATATTTGGACCTGTTAGATAATTTTCCATCCTCAATTAATTTGAGAGCACTTTGATTGTCTTGATTTATATGAGACAACCTCCAGGATTCGAAGAAAATTTAGAAAATAATTTAGTTGGCTTATTAAAGAAAAGTTTGTACGGCCTTAAGCAAGCGGCGAAATCCTGGAATGATGCTATTCATGATTTATTGTTAAGTTTAAATTTTCAGCAGAGTGGCGCAGCGGAAGCGTGCTGGGCCCATAACCTGTTAGAACTTAAGAAATGAGAGCGGTATTGAAAGAACATCAAATTTATTGAATAAGAAAAAAACATAAACAAAAATAATGTAAACATATACAATAATAATGCATGCTTGAATGATTATTCCAACAATATTTGCCAAGCCATAATTTCAGCAAAATCTCTTTTGGATTGTCCAATCGTGAATATCAAGTGATTCAATTCCAACCAATCTAAGAAGGATTCGATCTAGATGATCTAAATTCGGTTAGGCAGTGAACCTTTGGTAAATCCATTATGTGATATTTGCCAAGCCATAATTTCGGCAAAATCTTTTTTTGGATTGTCCAATCGTGAATATCAAGTGATTCAATTCCAACCAATCTAAGAAGGATTCGATCTAGATGTTCTAAATTCGGTTAGGCAGTGAACCTTTGGTAAATCCATTATGTGATATTTGCCAAGCCATAATTTCGGCAAAATCTTTTTGGATCGTCCAATCGTGAATATCAAGTGATTCAATTCCAACCAATCTAAGAAGGATTCGATCTAGATGTTCTAAATTCGGTTAGGCAGTGAACCTTTGGTAAATCCATTATGTGATATTTGCCAAGCCATAATTTCGGCAAAATCTTTTTTGGATTGTCCAATCGTGAATATCAAGTGATTCAATTCCAACCAATCTAAGAAGGATTCGATCTAGATGATCTAAATTCGGTTAGGCAGTGAACCTTTGGTAAATCCATTATGTGATATTTGCCAAGCCATAATTTCAGCAAAATCTCTTTTTGGATTGTCCAATCGTGAATATCAAGTGATTCAATTCCAACCAATCTAAGAAGGATTCGATCTAGATGTTCTAAATTCGGTTAGGCAGTGAACCTTTGGTAAATCCACTATGTGATATTTGCCAAGCCATAATTTCGGCAAAATCTTTTTTTGGATCGTCCAATCGTGAATATCAAGTGATTCAATTCCAACCAATCTAAGAAGGATTCGATCTAGATGATCTAAATTCGGTTAGGCAGTGAACCTTTGGTAAATCCATTATGTGATATTTGCCAAGCCATAATTTCGGCAAAATCTTTTTGGATCGTCCAATCGTGAATATCAAGTGATTCAATTCCAACCAATCTAAGAAGGATTCGATCTAGATGTTCTAAATTCGGTTAGGCAGTGAACCTTTGGTAAATCCATTATGTGATATTTGCCAAGCCATAATTTCAGCAAAATCTTTTTTTGGATCGTCCAATCGTGAATATCAAGTGATTCAATTCCAACCAATCTAAGAAGGATTCGATCTAGATGTTCTAAATTCGGTTAGGCAGTGAACCTTTGGTAAATCCATTATGTGATATTTGCCAAGCCATAATTTCGGCAAAATCTTTTTGGATCGTCCAATCGTGAATATCAAGTGATTCAATTCCAACCAATCTAAGAAGGATTCGATCTAGATGATCTAAATTCGGTTAGGCAGTGAACCTTTGGTAAATCCACTATGTGATATTTGCCAAGCCATAATTTCAGCAAAATCTTTTTTTGGATCGTCCAATCGTGAATATCAAGTGATTCAATTCCAACCAATCTAAGAAGGATTCGATCTAGATGTTCTAAATTCGGTTAGGCAGTGAACCTTTGGTAAATCCATTATGTGATATTTGCCAAGCCATAATTTCGGCAAAATCTTTTTGGATCGTCCAATCGTGAATATCAAGTGATTCAATTCCAACCAATCTAAGAAGGATTCGATCTAGATGTTCTAAATTCGGTTAGGCAGTGAACCTTTGGTAAATCCATTATGTGATATTTGCCAAGCCATAATTTCGGCAAAATCTTTTTTTGGATCGTCCAATCGTGAATATCAAGTGATTCAATTCCAACCAATCTAAGAAGGATTCGATCTAGATGTTCTAAATTCGGTTAGGCAGTGAACCTTTGGTAAATCCACTATGTGATATTTGCCAAGCCATAATTTCAGCAAAATCTCTTTTTGGATCGTCCAATCGTGAATATCAAGTGATTCAATTCCAACCAATCTAAGAAGGATTCGATCTAGATGTTCTAAATTCGGTTAGGCAGTGAACCTTTGGTAAATCCACTATGTGATATTTGCCAAGCCATAATTTCGGCAAAATCTTTTTTTGGATCGTCCAATCGTGAATATCAAGTGATTCAATTCCAACCAATCTAAGAAGGATTCGATCTAGATGATCTAAATTCGGTTAGGCAGTGAACCTTTGGTAAATCCATTATGTGATATTTGCCAAGCCATAATTTCCGCAAAATCTTTTTTGGATCGTCCAATCGTGAATATCAAGTGATTCAATTCCAACCAATCTAAGAAGGATTCGATCTAGATGTTCTAAATTCGGTTAGGCAGTGAACCTTTGGTAAATCCACTATGTGATATTTGCCAAGCCATAATTTCGGCAAAATCTTTTTTTGGATCGTCCAATCGTGAATATCAAGTGATTCAATTCCAACCAATCTAAGAAGGATTCGATCTAGATGATCTAAATTCGGTTAGGCAGTGAACCTTTGGTAAATCCACTATGTGATATTTGCCAAGCCATAATTTCGGCAAAATCTTTTTTTGGATCGTCCAATCGTGAATATCAAGTGATTCAATTCCAACCAATCTAAGAAGGATTCGATCTAGATGTTCTAAATTCGGTTAGGCAGTGAACCTTTGGTAAATCCATTATGTGATATTTGCCAAGCCATACTTTCGGCAAAATCTTTTTGGATCGTCCAATCGTGAATATCAAGTGATTCAATTCCAACCAATCTAAGAAGGATTCGATCTAGATGTTCTAAATTCGGTTAGGCAGTGAACCTTTGGTAAATCCACTATGTGATATTTGCCAAGCCATAATTTCGGCAAAATCTTTTTTTGGATCGTCCAATCGTGAATATCAAGTGATTCAATTCCAACCAATCTAAGAAGGATTCGATCTAGATGTTCTAAATTCGGATAGACAGTACAGTTTAGATGATAGCACTCACCCAGGACTGCAATAGCCTCTCTACACCTTCCCACTGTATCTTTTAAATGCACCATCATCCAGTAATCCTCAGCATTTTCACTTGTTAATAATAGATCAGCTATATTTTCCTTGTTTACCTCTTTTTTTTTTAAGTCTTTATTAGCAGCTTCTCTTTGTTTCCTCCATTTTATACATTTGAACAAGGTATGTTCGGCTGTATCAATATCTCCACAATACCAGCATAAGTTGTTTTCCTGTTTGCCTATTCTATGAAGATATGCTCCAAAGACTCAGTGACCAGCTCAAATAGTAGTCCATCTCTCCCCATTCTCTGTTGTTCCATTCAATTATACTCTTAATGAATGTTTTCCCTCAGCCATCGTAGTTACTCCAAATTGTTTGCCATGATGACAACATTTCCCTCTTTTTTTTTTTTTGGGTCCATTTGGAGGACTTCTTCTCTCTTCTATTTTTAACTTAATCGGGGGCATACTCTCCAGATCCAATGCTGCCGTTGTCGGAATAGTTCAATATGCTCCAATTATTCTTATGGCAATCTTTCTGTTGACGCTTTCCAGCATTTTTTCATAATGTTTAAATTTCCTGATCGAACATCCATATAGAATTGTTGATGTGATTGCTGTCGTTAGCAGTCTGCGTTTCCTTGAGCGAGGTCCTCCTATGTTTGGCATTATTCTTGAGAGAATCATGAGCTATATTTCTCTTTCATGGGTGGTCATTCTAAGGTCTTTATCCAGATATACTCCCATGTATAAATTTAGAGCCATATTGCTTTGAATTGTGTTGTTTGCAATATGATTTCAATGTTTTTTATTTTCCTTCTACCCGAGAGGAGAGCTATTTCAGTTTTCTTTGGTGCTAGCTTAATACCCATCTCTGCTGTCTTGTCATGGACTTTGTTGACCGAACTTTGTTATACAGTTTCAAACTCGCCCCTCCTCCCCCTATCCCAAGATGTCTAAAAAAATTTAATTGTTAAACTAATAAAAGTTTTCTTACCATTCGTAAAATTTAGCTCTGAAGCAATCTTATCCCACAGATCATCCTTCAATTTTGTCCGCATGTAATCCGGGTGGGTTGTATCGTACAACACGGGATGATCTTGGACTAATTGGATTAGTTATTCCATACTATTAACTTATAAAAAGCTAATAAATCAAATAAAAATAAACAAAGTTAAAATTAAAAGCTCGCAGAGGCGACAGAGGACGTAGGAAACTGTGTTGCTACCACAACCAGACAGAAGCTCTGCAGAGTTATTCCTATGCTACGCCTGTCCTCTGTCCAATGTGCGCTGCCCTATTGAAACGCGTGTATTACAAAAGACCTCTGCCTCGGCTGGCGTTCAATGTGCGCCGGGCCGAAGCCTCTACCAAGCTGCTTTCTCATTTTCTGTGAGTAGTTGAGGAAATTCTGCAGATTTCTTAGATCCTGACTATCCGTACTATCTAGAACTTTGACAAATTCTTTTTTTTTCCTTTTAAAACACCCTATTCCATTTCCTTCCTCCAAAAAACAAACCTTTTTTCCTTTTTTAAAATTTTTTTAATTCCCCTAGAAGAAGACTTCTTCCAAGCTGCTTCTCATTTGCAGATTTTTTGACTACTATCCACTATCTAAAATTTGACAAATTTATAAAGTTCTGATTTTATTTGGAATACAGGTGTTAGGATCTTCCAAAAACACCACCACCAATTTAACATTATTCTTGCCTACAAACGACCGAATTCGCATTCGTTTCTCCCTCTCTGGGATTGTTAAATCAATTTGTATGGCTGGTTTTGGTAAATAATAAAATAAAATCGTTATGAGTCAAATAAATAAATAGGATATAGAATTTATTTATTTATTTATTAAATAAAATGAGAGAGATAATAAAACGATTGAATTCATCATTAATCATGAGGCGTGTGATTAATAAATTATCAAATAACTAATGATATGTAAATGTTTGCCATTTTAATGTTATAATTTCAATTTAGGCTTTAAATCAATCAGAGTGAGAGGCGTAAACTTATTAAGTCAACCAATAATAAAACGATTGAATTAGCTTTGTATTATTTTAAATAAATAAATAAATAACATTTTTAGATTTTAGTCCCATTGGGATTAACTCCAATGTCATGTTTGAAGTAAAATCAATCATTAAGTTTTAGTAAAAAAAAAAAAGAGTTTGTTTTAATCCTTAAATAACTCCAAGATTATGTAATTTATTCAAATGACTTTTATTAGATAAATTTTAGAGCGTTAAATTTCGCATCGAACGAGCACTGAGATGCTCAAATTAGATTGATAGAAATATTCGAAAACAAAAGTAAAAAAATTCCTATTGCCTCTTTTATCTTCCCCTTTATTTAGTTTCTTGTAAATAACTCCAAGATTATGCATTTTATTCAAATGACTTTTATTAGATAAATTTTAGAGCATTAAATTTCGCATCGAACGAGCACTGAATTTATCAAATTTGATTAACAGAAATAAGCAAAAACAAAAGTAAAAAATATTCTATTGCCTGTTTTATTTTCCATTTTATTTAGTTTCTTGTAAATAACTCCAAGATTAAGTAATTTATTCAAATATCTTTTATTAGATAAATTTTAGAGCGTTAAATTTCACATCGAACCAAGGGCGGATCCAGAGGTGTTTCTCGGGGGGGGTAATCTGGTGTGACTGGTCGCACAGCACACTATTTTTCTTAATTTCGGTAATTTGAAAGCGCATTCTGTACTTGTTTGCCAGAATATAAATACACATCAAATTTTTAAGTATTAATTTTAAAAATTTTACATTAAAAATAAATTTTTTTTGCGAAAAAAGGTATTTTTTTCGAATCTCGGAGGGGGGGGTAATTACCCCCCTTTACCCCCCCCCCTTGTATCCGCCCTTGCATCGAACCAGCACTGACTTGTTCAAATTTGATTGATAGAAATACTCTAAATCAAAAGTCAAAAATCTTCTATTGCCTGTTTTATGTTTCATTTTATTTAGTTTCTTGTAAATAACTCCAAGATTATGTAATTTATTCAAATATCTTTTATTAGATAAATTTTAGAGCGTTAAATTTCGCATCTAACGAGCACTAAGATGCTCAAATTTGATAAACAGAAATAATCGAAAACAAAAGTAAAAAAAATCCTAAGCTTATTGCCGGTTTTATCTTCCCATTTATTTAGTTTCGTGTAAATAACTCTAAGATTATTTATTTATTTATTTATTTATTTATTTGGCTACTCAAAATTACAGGCTACACCCAATTATCTTTTGAGACAGTACAAGACTCGTAAAAAACTTCACATGCATACAATATACAGAAGTACAATTCGTTTGGCTAATATTATACATTTTTATTTTTTTCTTAAATTACTTTTCATAATAACAGGAAAAAGATAAAAAAAAAAAAAAAATGGATGGATGGATCTTATTCAAATGGCTTTTATTAGATAAATTTTAGAGCGTTAAATTTCGCATTGAACGAGCACTAAGATGCTCAAATTTGATTGATAGAAATATTCGAATTCAAAAATCACAAATTTTCTATTGCCTAGTTTTTTTCTAATTTATTTAAATAGATTTTTGTAAATAACTCCAAGATTATGCATCTTATTCAAATGACATTTATTAGATAAATTTTAGAGCATAAAATTCCGCATCAAACGAGCAATAACTTGCTCAAATTTGATTGATAAAAATACTAAAATCTCTTATTGGTTGTTTTATTTCCCATTTTATTTAGTTTTTTTTTTTGTAAATAACTCCCAGATTATGCTTTTTCTTCCCATTCCGAGTTTGGTGTTTTGGCCCTGAACAGCCTTCGCCATTTGAGTCGGTCCTGAGCATCCTCGGGGACTAGTTGGTTATAGGCAACTACAGTTTCGAGGTTTTTCACCTCACCTTCAAGCCAATATCATCCTATTTCTTCTTAATCCTTTTTATTCCGAAAGTAGTATTGTTTGGAATCATCTGAAGACAAATGTCAATTTTAATGATAGGAATTAGTTTTGAAGAGATGTAGTCATGACGATGTAAACTGAGTTTGTTTAGACTTAGTAATTGTTATTACAACTGATGTTTTTTATTAACCAAAATAATATAATTTTTAATATTTATCACATGATCTGAAGTAGGCCCAGAGTTGGCAAGTTTTATCCCGCCCAGTATAATAGACGGTTTTATACATGGATAAAACTAGGTCAATGTAAAAAAAAACTGTAAAAAAACAACTCCCTGAAAAATAGGTTAAAATAAAATAAAAAAAAAGATTTAAAAAAAAATGCTTTTATTTAAATTGAACTAAAAAGAGAGAAATAAGAAAGAAATAATTTAATTGTTCTTGTTAAAATTTTTTAATATTTGACTTAAAATAAAAGCGTGGGGCGCTTCGAAGTGATTCCGAGGCTCGCGCCCCACGCTTTTATTTTAAGTCAAATATCAAAAAATTTTAACAAGAACAATTAAATTATTTCTTTTCTTATTTCTCTCTTTTTAGTTCAATTTAAATAAAAGCATTTTTTTTTTAAATCTTTTTTTATTTTATTTTTATTTTAAGCTTTTTTAGTCTTTTAGTCTTATCAAAAATCAATATGATAAAGTACCACATTCGTTTGGCCTATTTTGATTTGGTTCAATTGAAAAATTATTCATTATCATAAAAAAATGACTCGTAAATATCAAAATTCAAAACTATAGTTAATAGGGCCTTATTTGCGTGAGGCTTCAAATAAAGTACCACATTAGTTTGGTCTATTTTGATCAAAACCACCATATAGTGGCGTCATCAAAAATGACTCTTAAGTATTACATTTCACACCTCTAGCCCATCGGGAAGTCTTTTGAAATTACATTAATTCACGAAGGGTTTCAAATAAAGTACCACATTAGTTTGGTCTATTTTGATCAAAACCACCATATAGTGGCGTCATCAAAAATGACTCTTAAGTATTACATTTCACACCTCTAGCCCATCGGGAAGTCTTTTGAAATTACATTAATTCACGAAGGGTTTCAAATAAAATACCACATTAGTTTGGTCCATTTTGGTAAAACCAAACTCACAATTTGCGTCATCAAAAATGACTCTTAAATATCAAATTTCACACCTCTAGCTCATCGGGAAGTGTCCTTAACAAAGCCATAAAGTTGGTGACCTTGAAAGAGTAAGTTAAATAAAAGCATTTAATTAAAAAATAAATGAATTTTATTTGAATTTCCTTTCTCGTCGGTTGTGCGCATGCGCATCCGAGTTTTATACAGTTTATAATCCGTGATTTTTACTGACTTTTATTAGATACATTTTTGAGAAAGTTAAATTCAGCATCGATTGAACACTGATTTGGTCGAATTTTATTAAGGAAAATACTCGAAAAATGCAAAAATTGTTAGTTTTTCGTAATTAGAAATAACCTCCGTAACAATCAATTTGACAACAAAAAAGAACAAAAATTGTAGATAATTGAAAAAGCACTTTGGAAATTTACACGGCCAATTTTTTAGATGTTAATATTTGTTTGACAAATCGTCAATATAGTGACGTTGTCGGAAGTCGAATCTGTGTCTAGTTTCCATCGGATGCACGCTTAAGGCAGTGACTAATTTTTTGTTTTTGTGCTCGGATGTACGGAAGTCAAATACTACTTTAGTTTTCCAAATCTTTTTTGTTCTAATTACAATAGCTGGTCGACAAAAGTGGTTTGTGCAGCTAGTATTTTTTTTTTTTTTAATTTGAAATAAAACCAAAATCTATAAAGTTTTTTTTAATTTCTAAATATTATTAGAGACGTTGACAGGACGGATGAATACATTTAACACAGAGAGAGAGAGAGGGTTTTTTCCCACCCCTGCATAATCATGTAACATAACAACAACAACAAGCTCATTTACATAAATTCACAAACTAACCTCTAAAGAGAGAGAGAGAGAGAGAGAGAGGGGGAAAAAAAGATGATAATTTTTCTACTAGCTTCTCTGATAAGCTCTGACGCGTGTGACGTCATCTGATTACGCTTCAACGCCAAAATATTAGATGGAAATTAGTTTACATACACACAGGGAGAGAAATCTCTGGTGTTTCCTCTCCTTTACGTTCAGAACTCAGACATGGCATTTTTTTTCAATAAACTCCATTACTGTTATCTATGTTCGTATTAGGAACCGACCGAAAATATTCGGTTTCGGTTACGGTTTCGGCCAGTTTCGGCCAAAAATCATGGTTTCGGCCGTAGTTTCGGTTTCGGCCAAAAAGTAGCCGAACCTTTCGGCCGGCCGAAACCAGAGTCTCGCATGCAAAAAAAAAAAAAAAGGTCAAAATAATTTGCACTTGAGGGAGAAAAAAAATTTAGTCTCCCTAAAAAAAGGTAAAATGATTTTCACGGGAGGGAAAAAAAAATTCAAAAAAAAAAAAGGTAAAATGAAAAAAAATTTTTATAGGAAATACAAGTTTCGGTTTCGGTTACGGTTTCGGCCGAAACTAAGGTTGAGGCCGAATATTCGGTTTCGGTTTCGGTTTCGGCTGAAAATCTTGTTTCGGTCGGACCCTAGTTCGTATACCGAAAAGTTGAACCAAAAAAAGAATGAAATTTTTAAGATATAAGAAGTTAAAAGAAACATTTTGGAGGAAATCTGGAAAGGCTCGTTTATTTGATTCTGATAGATTTCTAATTTGGAAAAAGTACAGTATTACCAGATCATGCAAAATTAACACATTACGTTTATACTTAAGTCCAAATTCTTTGAACCCCCTAAAAACTGTCAGAGTACTACAAAATAGAGGGGTGAAGATGTTTAGCTCTATGAATTATCAATTTAAACGCCAAGTCGGAATAACAACTGTACTGCTCAGATCACTCCCCCATGCTTAACTACACCTGCCTTGAGCTCATGAAAATTATTTGAATCCCTCAAAAACATGATTTAGGGATTGTCAGAGCACTACAAAACAGAGGAAGAAGAGTTTAGCCTAGAATTATAATTCAAACGCCAAGGAATAACACTGTACTGCTCAGATCACTCCCCCATGCTTAACTACACCTTGCCTTGAGCTCAGAAATTATTTGAATCCCTCAAAACATGATTTAGAAATCTGTCAGTCAATTTATGAACTATTCGCTAGACAACAACAAACGTTCCATTTCCTGTTGTAGATTTGGTATGAAACTGAATGAAAGGTCAAGCAATAACGCTTTACTGCCCAGCTCACGCCTTCATGTTATCTTCCTTAAGCTCAGAAATGATTTATTTCTTTTTAGCAAAACCGAAAATATGGTACACTCAAAATTGCATTTTCCTTTATTTTGTTTGTTTGATTTAAAGAACTGCTTGTTCAAGCTTATTGTGATCATTCTCCATCATACCCAAAACTTTCAATTTTGATTCCAACATTTAAAAGTGTCCGTTTGATGTCAAAGCCAAAAAGTGGAGTGGTCTATCATGATCTTTTAAAACCCAATAAAACAGTTACTACTGACATCCACAAACGTCATTGGGAGTAACAGGCGCATGATAACCCTCGGCAAAAACTGTTAAGGTATCAGAAATAGCTTCTTCTGATCACATCGATGCAGCACGGACTAGCTGGTACAAATCCTGGAAGGTGTGTCTGTGGTAGCACAGCTGAACATTGATCGCTCAGTGATAGGCAGATCTACTCAGTACGTGTTATCCGTTCAAGAAGTCTTGAATATGGACTCCAGATGCCCTGCGCACGGTTGATGATCCATTGGTGACTCCTGGGATACCGCGATAGTCCAAATTGGGGCGACATCGACTAGGTCAGAGGATTTAAAAAACAATAATAACAAAAATTTACTACCTATTTAA
>JAKCPI010015107.1:0-11228 GCA_023213315.1 Euborellia annulipes | reverse complement strand
AGCTCGGTCATTTTTTAAATAAAATTGTAAAAAACTAAAAAAAGTACATCAGTAAAGTACTAGTTAGTACTCGAGGGGCGCGAATTTAATTTGTATAGAAGAAAAAGGAAAATATTTAAAATTTGAAAGAAATTATAACGAGACAACTTGCTCCTCAATGGAAAGATCAATAAAAACACCAAAATAAGAAATAACAGTCCAGAGAGAGCTGTGATGAATAGCAACATTACTGGGTGGATACTTAGAGGTGACAGTGCCTCATAAGAAAACTTTAATCATGAGACATTAGAGAGTTGCCCAGGAAATGCGTCAGCCTGGAGACAATTAAAAATTATTATTTTAAATAAAATTAATTAATAATAATCAGAAATTAGTATTTTAATAATAGAATTTAAATAATAAGTATTTTTCTACTAATTGGCCTTTGATTTGACATTATTAAATTAAATACATTGTAAGTAATTATTGATATAAAAAATTAAATTTACAAAATTGCAAAATAATTAAAATTTAATATTCGTGGAGTGTTAAATGTGTGGGTCCAGGGTAAAGAGAGGGAGGGTTTGACCAGGAAGCAAGCCCACTAGGCTTTGAACATTGTAAAACCTTTAAAACGAAAATTGGAAAAAACTAAAAAAGTACACCAGTAAAGTACTAGTACTCTAGAGCCCAAATTTTATTTGTATAGAAGAAATAAGAAAATATTTAAAATTTTAAAGAAAAGATAAAAGGGAATTTCAAGAAAATTGGAAAAAAATAAAAAAGTGCACCAGTAAAGTACTAGTACTCGAGGTAAGACTAGGCCTAAATTTTATTTGTATCGAAGAAACAAGAAAATATTTAAAATTTTAAAGAAAACATAAAAGGGAATTTCAAGAAAATTGGAAAAAACTAAAAAAAGTACACCAGTAAAGTACTAGTACTCTAGGTCCCCCCACAATTTTTTTCTATCTAAACTAATTATAAAATAAAAATAAAAAAAGAGCCCAAATTTTATTTGTATAGAAGAAATAAGAAAATATTTAAAATTTTAAAGAAAAGATAAAAGGGAATTTCGAGAAAATTGGAAAAAACCAAAAAAGTGCACCAGTAAAGTACTAGTATGCGGGGTTCCCGAGAGCCTAGCGCAATTTGTTTTCTATCCCGGAAATAAGCAAATATTTAAAATTTGAAAGAAAACTTTAAAGGGAATTTCAAGAAAATTGGAAAAAAAATCAAAAAAGTGCACCAGTAAAGTACTAGTACTCTAGAGCCCAAATTTTATTTGTATAGAAGAAATAAGAAAATATTTAAAATTTTAAAGAAAAGATAAAAGGGAATTTCAAGAAAATTAGAAAAAAACAAAAAAGTACACCAGTAAAATTACTAGTACTCGAGGGTTCCCGAAGACGAGACCTAGCGCAATTTGTTTTCTATCCCGGAAATAGCAAATATTTAAAATTTGAAAGAAATCTTTAAAGGGAATTTCAAAAAAAATTGGAAAATAACTAAAAAAAGTACACCAGTAAATTACTAGTACTGCGAGGGTTCCCGAAGACGAGACCTAGCGCAATTTGTTTTCTATCCCGGAAATAGCAAATATTTAAAATTTGAAAGAAATCTTTAAAGGGAATTTCGAGAAAATTGGAAAAAACTAAAAAAAAGTACACCAGTAAAATTACTAGTACTCGAGGGTTCCCGAAGACGAGACCTAGCGCAATTTGTTTTCTATCCCGGAATTAGCAAATATTTAAAATTTGAAAGAAATCTTTAAAGGGAATTTCGAGAAAATTGGAAAAAAACTAAAAAAGTACACCAGTAAAGTACTAGTACTCGAGGGTTCCCGAAGACGAGACCTAGCGCAATTTGTTTTCTATCCCGGAATTAGCAAATATTTAAAATTTGAAAGAAATCTTTAAAGGGAATTTCGAGAAAATTGGAAAAAAACAAAAAAGTACACCAGTAAAGTACTAGTACTTGAGGGTTCCCGAAGACGAGACCTAGCGCAATTTGTTTTCTATCCCGGAAACAGCAAATATTTAAAATTTGAAAGAAATCTTTAAAGGGAATTTCGAGAAAATTGGAAAAAAACTAAAAAAGTACACCAGTAAAGTACTAGTACCCGAATTTTCCCAAACATGAGACCTAGCACAATTTCATTTTGGGACCACAAATAGTATATATTTAAAATTTGAAAAAAATCGTTAGAGCCGTTTTCGAGAACTGATATGCTTACATATAAACAAACAAACAAACAAACAAATAAACGTACATTGCTCGTTTAATAGTATAAGATATAATCACACTACAACAGACAGTCTTTATTATTATGTATTGTATACTTATTGTAATTTTATTTAATGAAGCTATCTACCTTGTTGTTATCTATCTTTCAGAGTAAAGCACTTATATAAAGTATTTCTAATTGATGAATCTTTTTACAAGCCTGATGATGACCTCAAAAAGGCAGAAACTGTGAAAGTTGTGCTGATGATATTAAATAAGATCCTCCAAAAAGAAAAAGAAATTCTTTCCAACCTGACAATACCAACCGACAAACAGTCGTAACCTCCCTTTCTCATCCATGTAATTTGAATTATCTTCTGGATGTTTCTACAAATATTGTATTCAAATATAATGGTCGTGAAGATGGCTGGCGTTTAGTCCCCGACAAGTGTAAATTAAAAAGTAATTTCGGAGCGATAATTTTAATAAATCTTCTTTCTCAAGAAAAGAGAACAAAACAGACTGGACTTGATCGATTCGGTCTCTTTATTTTTTTCTATTTAAAAAAAAAAAAACATTTAGGATTTAATACTTTTGGGGATGATGATCAGCATAAAGAATAAGAAAGGGGGGGGTGCTTATTTGTTTATGTGTGTATGTGCGGGGAAGACAAAAGATTAAAAAAAAAATTGAGCTCTTTCTCTTTCGCCTGGAGTCTAAGTTTAAAAATAAAATGTCTAAAAAAACACAGGCAACACAAAGAGGCAAGGTCAAAGAATGCAAGGAATGAAATGCAACGAGGGATTCTTCAAATTAGAACCCTTTTTTCTTTTTCTGTCATTATTTTAAAATATACCGGTAATAGGAGAATTATTTTCTAAAAAAAAAAAAAATCATTGTCTGGTTTTATGAAAGCACAATGCAAGTGAAACTCTTTTTTTTTCAGATCGTAGGCGTTTAATTTTCAGAAAATTTTTCAATTAAGGGCATTAAAATCGCGTTTTTAATCTTAACTTAATAATTGGAAAATGGGAAATCAATAGAGGCATGTTAAAAACTGAGAACAATATTTATTTAATATTTGAATCATTTTAAATTATTTTAAAAATTATATTTTATCAATTTAAAAATTGAATAATTAAATCTCACAATTATTTTTTTATAATTCGTCATAAATATTAAATTTCAACTTTCCTATTTTTGTCGTCATGGCTTGTGACGTCTTGGTTTGTAGCATCACGACCATTGACGTCATCGGCTTGTAACGCAACATGCTGATAGAAGAGCGAAAAAATTTGAGGCCATCAAATAAAAGTTTCACTTTAAAAATTTGAGTCTAAAATATTTTAAATTGAAAGGGAATTGTGATGCGGATTGGGCAAGTGATAAATTTAATAGAAAAGTGGATGGCATTTGTTTGCTTATTTGTTGCTTTGCAAGAAAACAAAAATATAAAACCTAAATTTTGAAAAAGGGGGGCCTGACAACGGAGAAGATCAACAGTCACCACAATCGTTGAGGTTAAGTGATGCTAATTGAGGCGAAAGTTCGGGATTGGTGACCCTGAGCAATCAGCGTGTGGAACGCCCCCCCCCCCCCCCGGTTGCCATCGGTATAATGTATATGAAAATCTTTATATAATAAATAAATAACCCTAAAATGGCCTCTGTAGCCGAAAAGGGTTTTTTTTTTATAAAAAAAAAAAAATTGAAAATAAACTCGAGTGAAATAAAGATGATAAAAACAAAAAATAAAGAAAGGAACAAAAAAAAAAACCCACAAATTGAAATAGTCTAAAAAGATTTAAAATTCATTTTTTTTTTTTTTTTTTTTTTTGTAAAAATAATTTTGTTTTATTTTTTGAAAATAAGCAAAATCCTTAATTTCTTTTTATTAGAAAAAATATACAATTACTTGATATATTTAATAAAATAAGAATTTAAAGGGAAAAAAACTTTAACCTAATAGAATTTTAATGCAATTCTATTTTCTTATTAATAATTTTCTTAGGAATAAAAATTTGATGTGATAATAACATCACACAACCTTATCTTACCTTCGGTAATTTAAAGTTGTGTTCTGTGCTGTCACACCAGATTTTTTTCTGTCGACATATATTTAGTTTCTGCCGGTATATTAGAATTCAAGATGTAACTTTCCTATGATCAAGGGCAAAATGAGAATATACATTTTAAAGAGCATCTAAAAAAATAATTGATTTTTGAATTTTAATCAAAATCGTTGGAACGAATTTTGAGAAAATCAAAAAAAAAAAAAAAATTGTTAAAAAGTGCAACAGTAAAGTACTAGTACTTTTTGGCCAATTTTATTCAAAAGCTTCGTGTCACGTGTAAATACAAAATTTCAATCTCCTAGCTCTTTTTTTTTTTAACAAACACATAGACAGGACTAATCTCTAAAAAAAGACGTTAAAAATTTAAAATAAACAAATTGGTGTTAAAAAGTAATGAAAGCGTTAAAAAAAATGCTATTCAAAATCACTTCCTTGCCTCAAATAGCTATTCTGTAAAAAAAAAACTTTAAAGCCAAAGCGTTAACATTTAGTAAATAGTGTTAAAAATTAATGCCATATCTAGGGGGTGCCTTTAATATTTTAACGTCGTGTTTAAAATAAACATGGCGTCCTTAACCTAAAAATAAGGATATGATTTTGAAATAAAAGCAACATGTTTTAACGTCGCTGTTAAAACTTGGTTTAGAGAATAGCATTTTTTTTTAACTCTGATTGTTTTTACATTACTTTTTAACACCCATTTATTTATTTTAACGTCTGTTTTTCTTTAGAGAATAGACCTGAGAGACCTATAATTGAATAGTAAATGTAAACATCTAACACTAACTCCACTTTGGTTATATTATAGTTACCGCACTGTTAGATAGAGAGATCTCTCTGCTAATTTCTTGTTTGTCTAATGACTTTTGAAGAGGATGAAAGGAAAAGCGAGAAACTCTCTGTTTATGTTTAAATCGGAATCTAATGTTGAAAAATAAACAACATTTTTCTATTAAATTTGATTTTCTACTCTCGATAACAGCCAGAATTTGGTTTGTGGTTAGCGTAAAACAAGTGGTAATGGTGGTGGCACACACCAACAACAAACCTCTCAAAGAGAATTGGATATATTAACTCCAAACAATTTCTCTCTTAAAAGAAAAAAATAAAATCTGGTGTGACTGTTCGCACAGCAGACACCTTTCTAAATAAGTCTTAAAACAAAATAAACACGATGTTATTTAGAAATGAACTTTCAGCAGGGTTTAGTTTGTTAATACTAATTGATAATAAAAGAGTTGAAAACAAACTAACTATCCTAACACACACCTGTGTATTAAGAGGACGACGAGGAACAAAATGTCTGGCCATTTTAGTGTAAATAATTCGGGCCAAAAAGAAGTCTTGTTTTATTTCGTATTCATCTACAAAATATTATTTTTTTTTTTTTGATTGGTAGGAAAGGATATAAATAGTGAGAGTGTCTCTCTCTTTTGAGGTTTAGGTTAATTAACAGACATGGTAAGTAGAAGAGAGAGAGAGAGGCTTGTTATCTGTCCCAGGTGATCAATTGGACATTTTGACCCAATGAGCCAAACTCCTCTTCTCTTAATTTGACAAAAGCTCCCTCCACTCTCTCGATCCTTTCTGCTCAGTTTGCTCGTTAGCTCAGCATCATCATCATCATTGGTATTATTATTGTGGGGGTGTAAGCATCGGTGGTTATAGAAAGGGATAAAACGCCTTTACATCTTCAAAACACACACACACAAAAAGGTGTTTTTAAGGTTTCATAATGAGAAATAAATGATTTTGATTAAAATCAAATCTTATGTTTTAACTCGTGTGTCTTTCTTATTGATAGCTGAATTTCCGCTTCGAACAAATATGCTCGTTTATATTTATAGGCCTAAGAAAAAAACCCCATAAAAATCCGTCAAGTAGTTACTGAATAAATACATTATAAAAGAAAAAATTGAATTTAAATCTCACAATTATTTTCCTATAATTAATTAAATAAAATATTTATTTTTAATTTTTCTCATTTATATGAATCTTTAATTAATTATTAAACATCAAATTGTTTAAAATAAAAAAAAATTTATTTGAGTAATAATTAAATTTAACAATACTCTTGTAATAAACAAACAACAATTAAAAATTCTTTTAGTTTCTTCTAAGAATTTTACCTCTCATAATAAAGAAGTTAAGAAAAATGAATAAATGCATTATAAATAGGGTCCGACCGAAACAAGATTTTCAGCCGAAACCGAATATTCGGCCTCAACCTTAGTTTCGGCCGAAACCGTAACCGAAACCGAAACTCGTAGTTCCTATAAAAAAATTTTTTCATTTTATCTTTTTTTTTTTTTTGAAATTTTTTTCCCTCCCGTGAAAATCATTTTACCTTTTTTTTATTTTTAGGGAGACTAAATTTTTTTCTCCTCTTCCCATTTTTTCAGACTCTGGTTTCGGCCGGCCGAAAGTTTCGGCTATTTTTTTGGCCGAAACCGAAACTACGGCCGAAACCAACCGAATATTCGGTCGGTTCCTAATTATAAAACAAAAATTGAATTTAAATCTCACAATTATTTTCCTATAATTAATTAAATAAAATATTCATTTTTAATTTTTTTCATTTATATGAATCTTTAATTAATTATTAAAAATTAATTTGTTGAAAAAAAAAAAAAAACTTATTTGAGTAATAATTAAATTTAACAATACTCTTGTAATAAACAAACAACAATTAAAAATTCTTTTAGTTTCTTCTAAGAATTTTACCTCTCATATTAAAGAAGTTAAGAAAAAAAAGAGACAAAAGAAAGAATAGAATATTCTAATAAATTTCAAAAACAAAAAAAAAAAAAAATGGAAAAACTTTTTAATAAAATTTCTAAAGGAAAATTTTTTCTTCTCTTTTTAATTAAAATATAAACTTTTTTTTTTTTTTTAATTTTAATAAAATGAATAAAATGGAAATTTTAAAAGCGAGAAGAAGATGGAGAGAGAGAGAAGCAAGTTAATAATATTTAGAATACATGAGAGAGAGAGAGAGATGATGATGATGCATGCATACGTATATTGCATCCACAAACTTTCTTAATAACATCACTCGGTTGCTTTGTTACGTAATAGAAGAGGGGGGGGAGTTAATTTATTTAAAGGTCACCCAAATGAATGAATAATTAAATGAATACAAAGTATCTTAAATTACTGAACATTTAAATTTAATATAAATATGATTAATTATAGAATGTTAATTAGGAGATTTAATTTTTTTCTTTAAATTTCTTAATCAATTAAAATTATTTTAATATTAGCTTTAAGCCCTATGGCTCAGAGGTAGAGAATTAGGTTCTGGTGCCAAAGGTCAAGGGTTCGAATCCCGTCTCAGGCGTCAAATTTATTTTAATTGAATTGGAAGCCAATCAATAGGGACGGGGTATAAACAGCGCCATACCGGGATCCGCCCCGAGCCGGCATAGGAAGCCCAATACTTACCGAAACCAACCCAATATTCGGTCGGTTCCTACAAAACACTTAAGGGAGCGTGCAAGTATTACGTAACGCAATTTTTGAAGATTTTTGACCCCCTCCCCTCCCCCATGTAACGCGCCGTAAAAAATTTTCTGGACCCGCCCGGGCGACCCCCCCCTCTAGTCGTTACGTAACGCTCAAGTGGCCATTTTTATCTAAAAGTGCTGGAAAGTACCGGAAAGTCGCTAAAATACCAGTTATGTAAAGCGTTGTTCAACCCTCTCCTCCTCCCCTTGTAACGCATACGTTACATAATAATTTTACGCTCCCTAACACAAGAAATTTTACTTTTGTTTTTACTGTTTAGTATTTCTATCCCTGCATTCTATAACGATCTAAGCAAAGTTAAATTATAATTAGCAACCGACCGAATATTCGGTTTCGGTTTCGCCAAAAAGTAGCCGAAACTTTCTGCCGGCCGAAACTTGAGTCTGAAAAGATGGGATGAGACTAGAATGCAAAAAAAAAAAAAGGTCAAATGATTTACAAAAGCTGAAAAGGTGCGGAAAAAATTTAGTCTCCCTAAAAAAAAAGGTAAAATGATATGAATTTTGATAAGAAATACAAGTTTCTGTTTCGCTTACGGTTTCAGGCCAAAATTCTGTTTCGGCTGAAAATCTTGTTTCGATCGGACCTTAATTATAATGTAAAAATTAAAAAGATCTTCAAAAAAAAAAAATGTTTTTTTTTATTTTATTTTAAGATCATCCAAGTCCAAATAAAGTGGGCTCCTCAAAATGGACTGTGTTAAAGCACGAAGAAAATAAGTGCTGTGCGACTAGTCACTCCAGAATGATTTCACCCTCAGCTGTTGTTTACAAGCAGTGGAACATTCGGTTACAAACAAAAATGATTTTTGACGTGACAACGTCTTACAAATCATGTGTCTATAGTGGCATGTTAGAGGGGCATGCACGAAAAGTTTATTGGCTTGAATAACTCCTCTGTCTTAAGAGGTATAATTATGGGAAATATACGGTTAGAAAGAATGAGTTTTCAGCTAAAGAATTCACCATTTATTTTTTTCCTATCATTTTATTTTACCGCGCTGCGGTAAATTCTAATTTGAAAGTTTAAACTCCTGTAGATTCTGAACGGCTAATCAGATCAGACTAAATGAGATGTCATTTGGTGCAGAAAGATAACCTCTAATAGAATAAATAAAAAAATCCCGAGTAATTAACTCAAAAATTGGTTTTTTTCTCGAAAAACCTCATTTTTTAGACAAAAAAATATCGAAAAATAGCCCTACTTGTGCAACGCATAGCGACTTGACCATAAAAGCTACATTAAATCTAAATATTGTTTTAGAAAGAGTGGTCCAATGCCCAGAGGTAATTTTTTCATTTTTTTGATATGACGTCATTTTACCGCATGAGAGCACTCGGCGGGATTTCGTTTTTCGAAATTTTAAACCCCTGTAGATTCCGAACGGCTAATCAGATCAGACTAAATGAGATGTCATTTGGTGCAGAAAGATAACCTCTAATAGAATAAATAAAAAAAATCCCGAGTAATTAACTCCAAAATTGTTTTTTTTCTCGAAAAACCTCATTTTTAAGCATATGTCGCCCTTAATGGATAAAAGTTTGGCCACACCTGTCATATATTGTTTCAATGAAAATGTTTGAACATGTTTATTTATGAAAACAAACTACTAGTAAAAAAAAAAAAAAAACAATACTTTCTCTCTTTATATTTCAATATAGGTAAGAGAAAAAAAATTTTTTTGAAGTCAAGCAAAAGACGTTGTCACGTTAAAAAGCCACCGGCTGTGTAGAAGACATAGCCAACACCTAATTTTTTTTTTTTGTTGAGATTGCTTGCATTCTTATACAAACACAAATATTTTCGTTATAAAACTTTAATCAATTTTTGGGTGTTATAAATAAATAACCTTCTTACATTTATTTAAAATATAATTATTATCTCAAATTCATATTTTCCAGGAGAATCATCTTTTTGATTAAATTAAAAAAAAAAAAAAACAACCACCCACACCCACACAGCAGACATTTTGAAAAATAAATCATTTCCAATTGGAAGACGAAAGAAAGTTTACTTTCTATCCATTTATCATGAAATAATAATAAGAAGAGGGAAAAATTCTATTAAAAAAAAAAAAAAAAATTTAATTAATGTCATCTCTCTCGCTCTCTCGTAAAAAAATATTCCATTTTCAAGTGATCATAATTTATACAAATGTAATCAAAAATTTGACATCTCTTGTTAGAATTAATTTCAGAGGAAAAAAAAAAAAGAATTCTCAGAGGTAGTTAACATCCAACACAAAACGGAGTAAATAATTAGAATTTTTATTTTTTACTTTCTCTTACCTCTATATATATGTTAATATATATAGAGAGAGAAAGTATTGGATTCATGTCAAAAATTCGATGTCGAGATTTTGATGGATCTTCACGTTTTGAGGTCACCTGAATCCAAAAAAGTGGTTTTCGCGACATGGTCTGTCTGTGTGTCTGTGTGTGTGTCTGTCTGTCTGTGAACAAAATATCTCAATAACGAAAAGAGCTAGGAAGTTGAAATTTTATATTTAAGTTAGGCACCCCCATGGGACGTGACACGAAGCTTTTGAACAAAATCGACCAAAAAGTACTAGCACTTTACTGATTCACTTTTTCAGTTTTTTTCGATTTTCTCAAAATTTGCTCCAACGATTTTTTTTAAAATTCAAAAATCAATTATTTTTTAGATTCTCTTTAAAATGTATATTCTCATTTTGTGATTGAAATCTTCTGAAGACCACTTTACTCTTGTACTCCATAGAAAAGATAGGAGAAATGGTTGCCATGGTAACAAAATATAAATATTTTGCCATACTTATAAATTTTACATCTTGAAAATCGAATGTTCCGTACTGTCGGAAACTAAATACATGTCGACACAAAAAATCTGGTGTGACAAGCACAGTACACAACATTCGATTACCGAAGGTAAGAGAAAGTTGTGTGCTGTGCGCCAGTCACACCAGATTTTTTTGAAATACATATCGGGATCTCCGTTTATTTGCCCGAGGTGCTTAAGTACACACACCTCAAACCCAACCTGTTTCTGGCCGTCAGGGGCGCCGGAACGAATTGTGTCAGAAGGGGGCATCCTATTTTCAAAAAAATAAATAAAGAAAAAATAATATTTATACAATTAAATATTTATTAATTCATAGACCCGAAAAAATAAGGGAGTCGAACCACGGATCCTTCGATTTGTACCCAGAGTGCCCTAACCACTAGACCCTAACCTTATTTTTTCGGGTATATGAATTAATAAATATTTATATGTCTAAATTTCGCGGGCCCAGGAGCCGTGGCTCAGTGAGAAGGCATTAGCTTCTCGCACCGGAGTCTCGGGTTCGGTTCCCGTCCCAGCGAGAAAAATTTATTTCATTCGATTTGACTACAAGTCATTTGAAATAAATAGGGAAAAAAAAAAAAAAAATTCGCGGCTCACA